>JAFBJU010000307.1:91347-235894 GCA_016785305.1 Colistium nudipinnis
ATTTCCCATCCCTTTTTTTTTTTTTTCCCCCCCCCCTCCCCCCTCCCCCCACCGTGGCATCCAGGCAGGCGCAAGAGGCAAAAAGAAGCACAGCGCTGGCCTCCACACGAGCACATTTTCATGAGCTGACATTTGGCAAATTAGCTAATGGTGTTGTTTGCGAGCTCACCTGACTTGCTGTCAGGCTGCAGCATAAACGCTATGCTTTCGTTTGAGCGGTCACCTCGTGCTTTCTGACAGCCGGTGAATAATGGGTCCATTTAAAAACACAGCCGTTGGTCATAAGAAGCTGATTTTTATTTATTTATTTTTTATTTATTTTTTTTGGGGGGGGGGGATGTTTATTGTTTTTTTTCCCTGCTAACAAAAAGCTCGAGCGCAAAAGGTAACGGCAGGGCGACACGTTTCGTTGCAATTTCACGCAAAACGATAAACCCGAAGGACCACGCTAATTGATTGACTTTGCTTTTATAGTTTTATTGGGTAGCATCACCGTAGCAGTGATGTCAAAGAGATTAACATAAAAAGTCTTCTTTTCTCTTGTGACCTTTTTCGGTCTGATTCTTTCTTTCTGTGGCATTTCACTTTTTTTCTGCCTTTTTTTTTTTTTTCCTGCCGATCTGATGTTCGATGACATTAGGGGGAAAAAAAAAAAAAAAAAAAAAAAACCTACATGGGTTGAATCGAGATGTTGAAGGGCGCAATATTTAAAAAAAAATATATATAGCGCTGTGGCAATCAGCTGATTGGTCGATTAACTGACGGAAAGAAAACGTAATTGCCAACCATTTGGATGATTTCATATTTGCAGTTATAACATCATGCTGGCAGTAAAGCATCCAAAGATAATACCTCCCTCTCTCATTTCACATTGGATGCGACGACTCATGCTAATCGCCAGGTTGATATGCTAATTTGAACTGGCGAGGGTTGTAAAATGTCAAATCATTTTCTTTCAGTGTTCCTTGCTCCTTTTCGCATTTTCTCACTTGAAAGCAGAAGATTGTGTTTCTGATCTGACGATGCAACACCGTCAGTCAATGCAGTTCACGAGACAACGTGGCATTGTGACTACACAGCTGTGGGCTGTGATTGCAAAGCCACTGTTTTGGCTTCGTGTGTATGTGTATGTGTATGTGTGTGTGTGCGCGCGCGTGTGTGTGTGGGTGCGTGTGTGTATTGCCTACAGGTGACTCATCGCACTGCAGATGACCACAATGCTTTTCTGCTGCCTGAGCGTTCATGGCTCTCTTTCTACCTTTCTCTCTCTCCGACGATTGTCATTCCGTCACTTCCCCCCTTTTTCGCTCTCTCTTTTTCCTTCTACACTCTCTTGCCACATCTTTCCCTCTCCGCTGCCTTTCCCCCGGTTTGCATGCAATGCCCTGTCTCGTCCAACTCCGTCTGAACACCACAGACACGAGAGGCAACGCATGAAGACACCTTTACATGTGGGAAACGTGTCGTCCACGTCTGTCCGTTTTGCGTGGTACATTTTGCCCGGAAGCCCAGGTATAATGAGCCATAATGCCACGTTACGATCTGATTGGCAGAGAGGAGCGGGAAGAAAGGCTGGTGACGGAGGGAGAAAGGGAAAAAAAAGAGGGGGAGAGAGGGAAATAATGATGATGATGATGATGATGATGATGATGAGGGGCCACGGGGCGAAACAAAGGCAGCATAAGAAAAGGTGAGGATCAATTTGTGCCTGCCACCTCATTTTCTGCCTCCCCCTTTACCGCTCACTCCCAGCGTAAAACTTGCATCAATCATACAGCCATTTACAGCATCTCTCTCTCTCTCTCTCTCTCTCAATTAAACTCTCCCCTCCATTTCTTGTCTTCGGCATCCCTGTCATTTGCATGCAGTGTCACCGTCGGTGCCATTGAGTTTTGATGATTAACAACATTTCAAATGTGTTTTCTCTCTCAGGGCAGGTGCTGTTACAATGTGATGGCCGATCTGATCGTTTAATGGACACAGACAAATTACCAGCCTCAATTTGGACAGTAAAACGTTTTAAGAGGTAACACTAAGAACAAATAAAAAAAAAAGCACACGCTGACATGCTCATAAGATGAATATTTAAGTGAGCTCTGCTTTATTTTACTGGGAATCTCAGTATTGTTTCAAACCCTTGATTATTTAAAAATGGTTAAAACTCAAAGGAATTTAGTCTATTTATAGTTCTTGTTGGTGATTTTTTTTTTTTTCATTACGATCATATAAAATGACGTCATTATCATTCACGTGTCTTCATCTTATATCTTAGCATTTATAATGTTTATGTTACGTTTAATTGCAAATAATTATATTATTGATTTTAAGAGACACCAAAATCGAAGTTTGCTTGAAAAAAAAATAAAATAAAGATTGTAGATTAAACTAATCTTAGACGTGCAGACCCGCATGCACGCACGCCCGCACACACCAACGCGTGCGCGCGCGCACACACACACACACACGCACGCACACCATTTACATTGTAATTACCCCTGAGCCTCTCTCCAAGTCCCTGTGGGGCCTCAGGCTGAAGACGGTCTCAGAAGAGTCCCAGTTGTCCCATTGAGGAGATCATTAGCCTGGTTAGAGTAATCCACGGCAATCTGTGTGTGTGCGCGTGTGTGTGTGTGTGTGTGTGTGTGTGTGTGTGTGTGTGCGTGCGCGTGCACATGAATACATATGTATGTGGGTGTGTGTCACTTGTGTGTTCATGCGTTAACTGGCTGTTAAATGGACTCCGCGGCCTTTAGTGTCCGCGAACATTAGCTTTATTGGTGTGATCTGAAAAGTTATTTAGTGACAGCTGGGATTTCCCTCCCCAGGGACGGAGCTACTGACGACTCATAATAGCAGTCATGAATGAGAGGGGAAATAGGCGTTAAATTGAAAGACCTGGACAACCGCCGGGGAAAAAAAACACCCCTCAATACATTTTTTTGTAAAATATGCACATACAACACGATTTCCAACAATTATGTTTTCTAAATTGTATCTCTTATTTATTTTGGCAACAAACAAAATAATAAATGGTGTCTTGTTTATATGAACTTTAATCAACAACTTGATTCCTTTATTTTGAAGCTTAATGGAATTAAAGTGTAATCAAAAAAGACAAAGTGTACTTGTTAGTTAGCATCCTAAACCATTTAAACTACATTGGTTCTGCGGTAGAGACATCAGAAATAAATTATGTTTGGCGTTGCTTCGGTCATGGTTTGAGAAATACAGCTGCTTGTGTGCGTAAATACAATATGTCAAGGAAAGACCTTTCAAAAAGCAGAGGCTGTGATTTTCATCAATCTCTTTTGTTGGAGGATCATTGTAGCGCGAGTCAAGTGTCACCGGCAGGGTTGCTCTGTTGTGTATTTTAGGGTTTAGAGGATTTGTGTCAAGGGTTATAGAGCATCTGTGCATTTGCCGGTCTCCGCTTAAGACAGCAAACATCTGCAAGCAGAGTTGTATTGTCAGATGCGTCTCTAGACTGCTTGAACTGATGTGACCCGGCCAATCATGCAGCCACCTCGCTTTCTTTATCTCTTTCTGCTCCCTCCGCCGCCACCCCCCCCCCCCCCCCCCCCCCCTTCCCCCCCACGCTGTTGTTTGGAAAAATTATCTTCTCTTTGCACTCTCCACTGAAAAAGAGTGCGGAGTAAAGGGGCACACCGAGGGCGGAGCGAGAGAGAGAGGGCAACTGATTGCTCCTATTGTTTAGGAGTGAGGCTTGCGGCCTCATAGGGGATAATTGGCACACAAGCAGGGTAATGTGTTTGGATGGGGAAGGAAGTCAAAGAAAGGGAAATTAAAAGATATCATCAGTGAATCGGTTGATTTTCAAAGTGTTAAATTAAATGTGAACTTAACGCAAATGTAAAATGTTGCGAATGTTGTTCTGATGATATCCTGTCGGTTCTAAATTAAAATATATATAAAATATAATACAATATATAATACGGATGTCAAGTATCTCACCTTTGTATGTTCTCTATCCTGAAATATCAGTTGAAACATTTAGGAGCTCTCTCTGCAGTTTCCTAAAATAAAAACGCAACGCAAGATGCTCAAACAAAAAAACAATGCTGGTATGATTAAAAATAGAAAAATAAAAAGGCCCCTGACTACAAGACGGACATCACATGGGATGGAGAGTCTGAGTTCATTTTAATTTTAAAACTTGTAATAATGATTATTTGCATCATTGCATTTGGGTATATTTTAGCTCAAGTTAGGAGAGAAAAGGCCAACAAGATAATCACGTATACTGAATAAAACTACGGTAGTTAATGCTATAAAATAAAATTCTTTCTCCACAAGCCCAACTGGATGCTTCTGCATAAAGGTGGTCATGCAAAAGACACAACTAATTAAATATAAATTATTTACATGTATATTATATTAAACTGCATTAAGTGATTTCACATTACGATCTAAAAAGGGTTTATTTCCGACTAAAAGGTTAAAAAAAACACCACAATTTTGGATGCCTAATACCATATATATTTTTTTTTTTATTTACATTCAGGGTCACGTGTGAGTATATCAACCCATTTTTCTTTCTCGGAATGTACATTGCCAAAAATATACACAGCATAATACAGCTGTGTATAATACAGCTGTCACGCTGTCTTTTGTTCCTGTTTTCAAGAGCGAGCTCTGCCATAATTTCCTGGAATCCATGACATTCTTAATCTATTTCTTACTGGCAATTTTATCTGCATGTGTCCCCTCGTCCATGCGAAACACTTGGATCTACAGGGAGCAGGTGTCAAAAGTGCTGTTCCAACAAAGTTCACTTTGGAAGTCATTTCTAAAAAAGTCGAGATAGAGCAAGGTTAATGTTCAGGATACTGAGCGACCAAAGGTCATTTTACAACAATTTCCACAGTCTAAGCCCCGGATGTGGGGTATCTTAAAATCACATCGCCTTGCATGGCTTATTTCAAAACCACACGACCATAAATAATCAACAAAAACGCATGGCAGGCGATGCAGAAATCCTGCTCTTACAAGGTTGACCTTTAACCGGCCGGATGGCATCATGTGGGTACGTCACGTGGTAAAGGTTTCATTGTGAAAACCATCAAGCGTGCACTATAATCTGACTGAAGAGTTTGCCTCTCTGCGTCATCATAGCAACTCCTGCGCGTCCCTCTGCGTGTCTGTCTCTGTTTCATATTCCAGTCACAAGCCGCGTGGTGCAACTTCTCAAATGGTACGATTTGGTATTTTCGATTTTTTTTTGGGGGGTTGGGGGGGCAAGTAGCTTGATAAGTTTTGTGCCCCAAGGTCTGTCTGGGATGGGATGGATGCACGTATGCCCAACACGGCCGTTTTAGCTTGATACCTCGTCATAAAAAAAAAATTATAATAAAAAATAAAAAACAGGAATAGGGAAAAAGATTGTAATAGAAACATTTACATTCAGTTCGCAAGTATGCTGGAGATGTTGAGAACATCTTTGAGTGCATCCTCCAGCCGTGCGTGTCTAAATACTTGTGTGTGTGTGTGTGTTGCAAATTAGTGTACTTGTAAGGCTATTATTTGTGATATTATTTTCTGAGCGTGTGTGTGTGTAGGTGCGCGTGTGTGTGTGTACAGTGTGTCTAAATTGGAAAGCTGTAATTAAATGCGTAGACCTCTCCACTATCTCCTCCTCCAGCCAGCGCCAGTGACGCACAAACCGCAGCACAGCCATGAGTCATCGGGCCCCCAGGATCACCACCCCTCCTTCTATCTTTCTATCCCTGCCTCCATCCACCTCTACACGGCTCTCCATAACCCTCTCTGCCTCTCACTACACATTCCTATGTCCCACTCTTTCTAAATGACCGCCGCCCCCCCCCCCCGCCCTCCGGCACGCACACGATGCAAGCAGCCGCCTTTTCTCTATACACTCCTTGAGATGCGTGCTCTATTTCCACCTGAATCCGCCACGCTCCCCGTTTATCTCAGCACATCTGGCCATCTCTCTCTCTCTCTCTCTCTCTCTCTCTCTCTCTCTCTCTCTCTCTCTCTCTCTCTCTCTCTCTCTCTCTCTCTCTCTCTCTCTCTCACTCTCTCGCCACCTTCCCTCTTCACTCGATCTGTCTTTACCCTTTTTATCCCCCCTGTTAACCTCTCCACGCCCACCCGTGAACCCTCGGTGGGTTATTAAGCTTGCCACAGTTGCAGGAAGAAGGGGGAACAGAAGGTGACATCGGGAGCGAAAAATAAAAGATGGAGAACGTTTGGGAGAAGGCGGCAGGCAAAAGAGCAAAATAGACAGCGTATGCAGTGTGAGGAGTAGAGAACAAGTGAGAGGAAACGAGAGAGAGAGAGGGGAAGAGAGGGATAGAGAATGATAGGATGAGAGAGAAAGAGAGCATGATTTGAGGCATTTGCCACCTGGCGTCCTGAATCATTATCTGACTCATGCTAATCTCTTATCTTTTCCGCCAAACACACAGGCACACTCACACATAAACACACACACACACACTACTAATATTAACAAACACCATATTTGAGTGTCAGACAGCGGAAGAGAAGAGTCTGGGGCGCTGGAGGGTAAGGATGAGAAACACTCAGAGGACGGAGAGGAGAGAATCTCTCTCTCTCTGCACTGTCTGACGAAGTCGTTGACGTGGTGAGGGAGGAAAAAGGGGATGTTTCATTTTCCACCTCTCAGAGTGTTTATGATATGAGTAGGAAGGGAGAGCATATTAAATGTATGAGTCATAAATGTGTGTGTGTGTGCGCGCGCGCGCCTCTGTGCCCCACCAACGCCCTGCGGAGAGGGTTGCATCCACAGCTGCAGGAGGGATAACAAAAAAAAAAAAAAAAAAAAAAGGCAATTTCGTGCTTTACTTGGTGTGGTTATCCAATTAGTTACACAAAACATGTGGCTAAGCGGATGCGTGCCAATGTGCTTCTGTTTCTGATAGATGTTTTATCCCCGCGAGAGCCCTCACACAAAAATGTGGCAAAGCTGCCTGATGAAATATTACATTTCGAGTGAAATCGTTTTTTTTTTTTGTTTGGCTTTTAGTTGTTGCCGTCGGACAGGGGGGGATCACGCACTGTTATCCTCTGAGCTGACAGTGATAATTCAAGGTATTCTGCTCACAGATGGCGCATAAGCTCTGTGTTCATTGACAAAGCCGAGTGGCTCGATTGTTCAAGGGTTCCCCAAAGTAAAAGTATTAGTTATTATCTCGTTCCAGCATGTGCACGTTAACCGTGTTTATCATTCCTGATAAAGCCACCTTCCCGTTCCCCACGCGAATTAACCCAACAATTACGTGTAAATAGCCTTTATCTGGGAAAAAATAACAATGCAAAATAATGTTGCTACTGTGGCTCAGGAGCCGTTTACTTTAAGACAACAATGGTCCGGTACGAAATCATCTTTAACATCAAACATGTATCCTTTCTCAGTTTCCTACAGTGTGCGTGTCGCACGCGCATGCAGGAAACAAAACAACACAGCTCTCGCTCCAGCACCGATAATCCAAGCCTCGCAGTGGGCGAATGACTCAATGTCACGGCACTAGATACTACTCCACCGGAGTACCCCACGTTTATTTTAGAAAGCTGAAATATTTATGGCTTGCGTTTGTGTTGCCTAAAGCACAAGAAATGAATACAGACTTTGAATAGCCCACAGAGAGTCGAGCTTAAAAAAAAAGAGTAAAATAAAATAAAAAAAAATTAGGCCGAGCAAACACTGTCAGTCGGTGATGCTATCACCAAGTGTGGGATTTAAATGATTGCCTCAGGCCTACGTTGCCTAATTTCTGAATGTATCTGTCTGCCTAAGATTGTCGGGGTAGCTGCACAGAAAAAAAAAAAAGAGATTATATGTGGGGGAAAATGCACGAGCGGAACAAACTAAAAATACTTGCAGATATGAGAGCAGATTTGGAATTTCATATTAAGCACATTAATCGGAAAAAAAACGTTGGCCTTTCATTCCTGCTGTTGAGGATTATGCTTGCTCCGAGGTCTTCGTGAGGATCTGAGTCACTTCAACTTTAATCTCTCATTCAACCGCCTCAGTAGGAGACAGGCGTTCCAGCACCTTTTCAACTGCAGGCTCAAAAGAAAAGAAAAAAAAAAAAAAAAAAAAAAAAAAACAATAAAACGATTTCTCGCCAGGACCTGAACTTAGAAAAAGTACTTTGTGACGTCAGCAAGCATGGTCCCACACTGACAGGTCACGATGCCTAGCCGGCTCACACCCAGTGGTTGACTGACAAGAACACAAAAGATACACGATTCAAATGCTACACAAAAAAAAAAAAAGTTGGGGGGAAAAAAAACGGTACAATGTCCGTATTAGAGGGGTGTTCCAGCTATACTGGAAATATAGGTTGTGACATTAAACAACGAGCTAAATATGTAGCTCCCTATGTGGTGCTGTGGTGATTAGGACCTCACTAGAAAAACCAACCTACACTGTACAGTGTGTTTTTCGTTCTTTCGGGGTTTGCACCGTGCCATTTAGCAAACCTCCTTGTTCATCCTCATGTCTCCGTACATCCCGCGAACGGCCACTTATCCCCCTTGGTGTCAAAGTGGAGCCCGCAGACGAACCGCCTGTGCTCACTTTGTGCCCGAACTATTTTTTTCAAGCAGTGTCCACGGTCGGGATTTGTGCAGCTAGCGCTCAGAGTGCCGTGAAGCGTGGGCTTAAAAAACAAAACCCTGACCAGTTCCCACTGACGGAAATAAATGTAGCCTGTTAAACGTGGCGTGAGTGCACCTGCTCTTCACGCGGCCGCGTGCCTGTGTGAGCACTCGTCGGGTGTAATAATGCATTACCTTCCGCTTTTTTTGTTTTTTTTCTTTGCCTTCCGCATCGCGGCTGCAGCTGGGATGTGGTCTGTGCCCTTTGCGGTCCTTGACTCTCCGTGCCTCCCCACCTCCGGTGGTAGCTGTTGTCCATGGTGACTGCTGATGCTCCGGCAGGCACCGTTATCCTCTGTCGACCTTCACGAACACAGCACAAACAGGCCATTGTGAGTCAAACTTGTAGGTAGCTCGGAGTAATTGCTCGCTGGTGCCATATGCTAATCAAAATACATTGTTGTTCACGCTCCTGTCGATCCGCGATCAATTACTCTCTGACTCACTCAGAGTTCCTCCCATTTTCTCTGGGTTTTCTTTTTTGTATTCTAATGTGCACTGTTGGCAACGTAATCTGTAAACAAAGGAAATAACAAATCAGGACCTGGTGGAAATGGTTCGTCCCGTTGCCGACTGTTACTTCTTCTACCACAAATAACGAAATCATTGCTTTTTTTTTGTCTGATTGGTCCCCCTTTAGCCCTTTGCAATTGTGCAATGATTCATGTTTCGAAACAATCAAGCTCTTAATTATTCCGCCGCGCACAGCTTCACAGGATAACTAGAAACAGTGAAAGTGAGCGACGAACGTGAGTCAACAAAAATATTCAATCCGTAAATCAACTATTTCTCACAACGAAAACGACAGAAGTTGCAACTAAGGCCCAACAGCAGCTAACAGGAAGGCTTTTTTTTTTCTTTTTTTTATCGTCATTCATTTATAGATTATCGTTTAAATTTCTTATTAATTTAAAATCTTTGTGAATCACGGTTGTTCTCACGGGGCATTTTACGCAACCCTTACCACGATGACCTTAACCAAACACCACCTGCTGACAGTTCCATTTAAGCAATGCCAGCCTATAATGCACGACTTCGTCACCGAGACATATTGTTGGACGAGCAACCCATTATCTGACCAGTACCGACGACATCGGGACACATCGGGCGTTTTGTACCACGAAGGAGGCCGCCTCTCTGTCCATCAGGTTCAGTAAAAAAAAAGAAAAATCTAAAATGTACCAGTTTATCAGCAACAAATCTGTCCAGAGGTACAGGCCGAAGATAAAATGTTTCAATTACAACCCCATCCCATTCCCTCTCTGTAAGGAAAGATCAATAAATACATCACTGAGGTGCCTGAACGCATTTGGTTTGTGACCAAGGGGAGCTGACCAAAGACCTTTTCAAGTCCCAAACAAATTCATCAAACTTTCACACCGTCATTGACCCGCACATTTATTCTTTTGGAAGATTTCGAGCATCTTCAGCTCTCAGGCTGCATTTCTTCCCCCCCCCCCTTACATTTAATGTCATAGCACCTGTGCTTTTGTGAACGTGAGCAGGTCGTCCCTCAAGGGCCGCCCCAAGTTTTTTCGTGTATTTTTTTCCCCTTTGCGCCTCATTTAATTGACAGTATGTATGCAAGTCCCCCTTCCTCTACAGTCTGTCCAGTCTACAGAAAAACAAAGGTTTGCACTTGTGTATGTAGACAGCGTCCCTTGTACAATTGTGTAACAATGGTTTTATCCCTGATTACAGCGAGGGAGACTTTTTACTATGCTAGACCTTGGCTGGCGTCGCCTCCATAGCACCAAGTGATTAGGTTCTTTGGTTTCTTTATAATTTATGGAAATTCCCACGTTTTTGTGTCGAATAGGACACTATGAATGGCTAAATGAGGTTATATGTAACGAAAGTAAACGTTGAAATGCAAATATTACTGGAACGACGTGCCGAAAGAAGACACTGGTTTCATTTAACAACAGCAAAGATAATAGAAATACATATGGCGAATTGCATAAAGGCCTGGAATGTGTTCCCATATTAGAGCTCGGCCTCTCCTTTTTTCTTGTTGGCTTTTTTTCCCTCCACTGTCAAAGTTGTCTCTTGTTCTTTCATAGGCATACTGGCAAATACAGATAAGCAGCCCTGGAAATAAAAGCACATCGACGCAAGAAAAAGAGGGGGGAAACGGAAGTGACAATGAAGGCGTGCAGCCATAATTGAGGTGGCGATGAGTTGAAATGATAGAGGACAAGTGTTGGTGACATTCAGTTACATATAGAAAGAACACAGCTTTGTTTCAGGAGATCAGTGTCTGATTAGCAGGAGTGACTGATAGAGAAATGGGAAAATCTTTGCACGCCGCTATCTGGAAAATGGATTTTGTGAATACTGAGCTGGGTGGATATAAGGTTTTATTCAGTCCTTAACGGCCTGAATCCTCTTATGCTCACACACTCAGGTTTTACCCACTGGCTACGTGGAGGACCTTTTCTTTCTCTGCGATGATACAGTAAATTATATTACAGACGGAACAGGTTATGTACAACAGATAACACCCCCCGTGAACCTCTTGCATATTTGCATCCTCAATAATCTCTGAACCCGCCCCCCTCCCCCGCCCCCCCCTCCAAGAGGTTAATAGAAGTGTTCAGTTTCAGTGTCACCAAATTATCTTAACGGAGAAGCAGCTCGTAAGTTGAGAAAATGGGGAAAAACTTCAAATTACTAGATAACAAGTGAAAGCCTCAAATTCTCTCGTACGCGTCACTGAAGGACAAATGTGTTTTTGCCAGTAACCTTATAAGGTTATTGGTTTTTATCCAAAAAGCGTCTGCGATTTCTTTCAGTTTTAATACTAAAAAGGGCATTGTTTTCTATTTCTCCGGTGTGATTATATGAAACAAAAAAAAAACTAAAAAACATTTTGTGTTCCTCGCTCTCGTTTTATTAACATTACCCTTGACCAAAGTTATTCCCTTGTTTTTCGTCTTAACCATTAGTTAACATCACGGGACACGTCTGTCACATTCAGTTGGCTTGATGATTGGAAAACGACATTGCTTCTTTCGATAAGGTTGACAAACACAATATACAGTGTGTGTATATATATATATATATATGCATATATATATACATATATATATATACATATACATATACATATACATATACATATACATATACATATACACATATACACATATACACCACCACCAGAAGCCTGTTGGTTAAGCTTAAAACAAAGACTGGGAACAAGGGGAAACAATAAATGCTACTAATTAAAGCTTAATCTCCTTTTTTTTGATGCATACACAAACTCAAGTCTAAAGGTACATATACATATACATATACATATACATATACACATATACACCACCACCAGAAGCCTGTTGGTTAAGCTTAAAACAAAGACTGGGAACAAGGGGAAACAATAAATGCTACTAATTAAAGCTTAATCTCCTTTTTTTTGATGCATACACAAACTCAAGTCTAAAGGACACAGCGGTTTTATGGCGGGTTATACGGCAGATCATTTCCCTGGCCGTAAGTCTCAGTGCTAAGCCAAACTAACTGCTGCACCAGCGGGAGCACTCGGTCTAAAGTACCGGGGAGGGCAATGAAATATGATACTGGCGATTCCACTTTGAAAAGAGTGGCGTGTTGAAAGGCTTACTTGTCTGTGACACAGACGGGACTTAAGGGGCTCCCGTAACGGCTTTGCCTTTTGTCCCCACCACTGTGAGGGGAAGCATAAAAAAATATATCTATAAAAAATTTAAAAAAAAGGTCATCTACCCGGATTTTTCCTCGCCTTAATTTGATTGGCCGGTGTGGCGTCTTCCCCCGCCGATGTCACATTGCATTGCAGCAAAACTTGAACAAGGTTCAACTCCTTTTTTTTTTTTTTTTCTTCTTTTCTTTTGGCCGGGATGATGTTGTGTTGGTGAGGGGGCTGCGGCCCCCCTGCACTGGCACTCCGACTGCATCGCACGTCTGAGGCCTGGGTAGCAGCCTTCCTCTCCGCGGGTGGGCAAATCGGCATGTTTCGCTAAAGCAACCGAAGCCAGGGGCTCAACATGAACACGTTTACTGACACCTTACCCCCCATGAAACCACGTCAAAGGTGTTCGGCTCGGTGGAATTAACTCATTTCACTGCTTAGCGCTGCAATTTAAGAACAAGTGTGGAATATCAGGATTAGGCAACACACTTCAATATGATTAACAGTGTTAACAGGAAAACAGCGAGTGGGGAAAAAAAACATATATTTTACTATACGCACAAACATTTTACACTCACTTATTCGCGACTTCTGTGCCAACATACTCATAGGCTGTTCAGGTTCTGCGCATTTACACACAAGTGTAGCACAAGCCGCACTGAGAGAATATATTTATGTGAAACTCTACTCAGAACAGAAGTGATGATGATGATGATTGCTTAACTGACAGCTGGCCCTTGCAGTATGGTGGTATATCTTATATACAGTATATATATATATTCCATTTTCAAATCACAGCAAATACAAACGTCAAATTCAGGTTTTGTGTAAAGATCGTGGTCTGAGCCTCTGTGTTTTGCACATTTTAAAGAAAAGGGACATTTGAACAGCTTTGAATTCGGTTTAGTGTTTAATTAGAGTTAAAGAGGCCCACATAATGGAAAATCTGCTGCATTTTCATTTGATCTCCGTTTTGTTGGTCTCCCTAGTGACCTGTTCCGCTTTTAATCTTTGTATCGCTGCTATTCAACTGTTGCGATTCAGTTTTTTGTCCCATTTTACCAATCATGCTGTTTTATGAGTTGCTAAGATCAGCTTTTATTACGGCTGCGTTTCTACTGCGGACGCAGAAGCTCTCTTCCGATTGGCTCTCCCGTATTTGCTGGGGCTCCGGAGAGAGCTGTGAGAGAAGGTCATGTAAAATTACACTGAAATGTTTTTTGGCATTTAAAACTGCAAAAATAAATATCTTTCTTTGGATTGCAAAAGTGTTTATAAAAAAAAAAAAAAAAAAAAGGAAGAAGAAAGGGAGGACTTTTATTGTTACTTTGTTATTTTAATCCCACTGAACCGTGTGGTAACACATGTGAATTACTATTAATTAATAAACGTGATATTTAGCATGAGTCGCTTACTGCAGTGCCTCACGTCTCGCGTTTACAGCCCACTATTTGATGAATTCACACTGTATCCACACAACTTCACAAAATCTTTGCCAAACACAATGGAGCTCGATATCTTCTTTTCAATCTCAATCTTAAGCCAAAATTAATCGGGAAGGAATAATGATTAACAAGTGAGAGACTGATTGCATTCCTGCTTCGTCATAACCCTGCATTAATCAAGATCTTTTTTTTTTTTCTCCCCTCACCCTGACACCTCAAGTGTGCTTGCCCTATTTCGCTGCGATACCATCAGGTTTTCATCAAAATTAGATTAACCGGACCACGGATTCCGGTCTGATATCAGAATGTAGACGGTGTCATTTTTATCTCAGCCCTCTGATATCCCTGTTAAACCCACAGCAAACCAGCGTTCCCCTTTCGCCGTATGCGTGTAAATCTGCACACCAACACCCATAAAGACGTGTCCAAAGAAACATCTGTCAGCAACACATAAATAAAACAGGCTGTACGGCCTCAGACACATTAGCTTTGATAAGGGATGTAAAAGAGGAATTATTGTCCTATTTAGCTATGTATGAGCCACAGTTTTAGGATTGGAGCGACACAATGCACCTATAGCTCTATCAAGAAACCTCAAAGGCCAGTTGGTTGGTCTATTCTACACAGAAACGCACATGGGAGTTGTGCGGCCCTGTTCATCCTTTGGAGGATCAGAGGTTTTGTCGCTGTAGGTGTTGGGCGATGAGTCACACCAGCCAAATTACCGCGTTTCAAACGGCTTTCAAATGACTTCCCTCCCAGTCAGCTGGCGTGCTGATAACTGATAACAGTATTCATTTTTGCACAAGGAGTTTTGGAGGACTCATCTCTCCATCTGTTCTGTCCGACTCAAGGTATAGCCCGGGTTTAATTGTGTGCCTCGCTGCGTTAAGTCTTCAGTGTACAGGAATGCTACAGCGTGGAGGTCTGGCGTGGAGGAGACGGACAAGCTTAGAGCCGATTGGAAAATCATCGAAATGCAGGGCAAGACACTGCTGGTGCTGATGAAACTAAAAATCCTTTATGAATCCGCCACTGAGACGGGTGGGGAAAAGCATTTTGGGGTTCCGCCTCTGGAGCCTTAAGTCATGAAAAGGCCCATATAGTCTGACAAATGATTATTGAATATACAGTGGGCATCCCAGGGACTTAAATGCCCTCGGTGACAGAAAGCAGCAGAGGCTTTGCATGTAAATCCTCTCGCATTGATTTTGTAACAGCAGCATCAGAGGCACACGGCAAAGTGACTTACGCTGGTCTTCGAGGGCGCACCCTAAGAAAACAAACAGACGGAGAAATCAAAGCACAGCCAAATTGAGAAAGATGGGCACCAATGAGAGGGCCATTGAGAAATATGCTGCACTTACAGAAAACTCCAACGCAGAATTATTGAATCTAGAAAAGGAAGCGGCGCACTACTCATCAATGAAATTAGTTCCAATATGAGATAACAGTGTTTGTTGGAGTGATGAACTTGAATATTTTCTAGTTCATTTAATGTGCATATCTTAGTGTTAGCCATATTACCCCACGGCGTAATTTATTAATCCTCCCCATGTGATTATTTTTTGTCATATGCAGCCTCCACTAATGGAAGTGAGCTTTTAGCTACATGTGATGCAATGAATGCATCATGCATTGCCCCAGTTGAATAAACCTCATTTTAAAAAGCCATGCATGTTTTGCCAAATGTTTTTCTGCATTTGCTCGAGTTTTCCTCTGGTTGCAGGGCGTCAATCTCTCTCTGACGTAAAGCCTACTTTTGAAGGAGGACAAGGGTCCTGGGCTCAATGGCTCAAAGCGACAACGTTACCTCACGTTAACCTTTACCTCCAGCAGAACAGGAAACACAAATGCCGTGACTTGCCTTCACACAACTAGGCCGACCACAAATCTAATCCGTTGCATTCAGTTGAACAAATGAAAAAGAACAAACCAAACCTATCCAATCCAAGAAGCCCAGCTACTTTGAAGCGTCAAGAAAGAAGACCTGCAAAGCTTTCGTCCAATCAGAAGCAGCCAGTGCTTTTGCAGCCGTTGTCGGTACAGCGCTACTCTGGTACAATCGTGAGGCGTGAAATGTGACCACACCACAGCAATGCATAGGGATTTTTGGCACCTTATGGAGGTCTGCAAAGGCATGGTTTCCCCGCCAATACATCTGCAGTGTGCGGCTCTGCCATCTGTGCTCTCTGGTGCAGTGATTACAAATGATGCGAATGCAAGCTATTATTCTAATAAAGTCTCCTGCAAGGTTCCACTGGAGTACAAAAGAGGCAGCTGGCTGCAGGCCGAGTGTCTCGTCATGAGGCCTCAAATGTGCAGCGTCGCCTCCGAAACCCGCGCGTACGCCTGTGTTTTATGTCGGGGCTGAGTTCTATTCGTTTTCAATGGTGTGTTTGCTGATGCGTGTGCCAGGTGTCTACGGGGGAAGAGGGGAAGAGATTGATGGCGAGCGCTGATGTCGCACGCTCTGATATGAGTCGCCTCATCAACCTCAAATTCATTGCCTGCTCCTGGCCTCCAACACCATCCGTCAACGGCGCCACCAGGTTCTCAAAGGTTGCAATGCGCATCTCCCAGCTAATATTCAAAGGGGGTAAATAATTGAGAGAGTAGGACAACCATCGGCACAATGCGTTTGCATCCTTCACACAGGATCCACTTCCCTAGGGGTCCATCAACTGCCCCCCCCCCCCATAACTCTTCTCCCGGGCCTATTACATGCCACAGACGCTTGGCATTCAGTGGCTGTTCAGAGCCTATTTTCTCACATCATTTATACTGGCTGATGGATTCAAATATTAGTTTTAGCACCATATTCATCAAGATGGAGATGTTCAGCCGTCGCAGATTACTCGGGAAGGGACGGTGTTCACTCACGGCGCAGTACAATATGAACTGAAAGACATTTTTCTCTGCAGCACTGGTGAAGGAGGTGAGGGAGCTGAGAGGGAGGAGGCGGCACGAATATTGTAAAGAATTTGATCCCGTGTCATTTTTAAGCTTTCCCTGTAAGCCGCGAGGATTTTAGTATTTCATTGATTTATATAGCGTTCCGCTTTGTTCCTGCTCTGTTTTAATGTCACAGTACAGAGTGTATATGCAGCTTACTCTGTATTCTGTATTCTATTTACGTTTGGTCCAATTTTAACTATGAAGGTGTATCCTGTCCGGCATGCATTGGCACATATTAATAGGGACCAAACATGTGAGATACTGTGTCACTTTTTGGAAAGGTAACGGGTTTCAATGTCTTAGTACTTTAAACAATTCTCACGGCTGTCCGCCTTTTCCCAGGTGAACGCAGAGCAGACAACATAACAAGTATCGTCAAGCAGAGCGGGGTTTGTCGTGTAACACTGTGTTGCATCTGCTGACATAGACACACTGCGAAACGGATTTTGGGCCAAAAACACTGAGATTTGTTACTTTGGCCCTGTAACCGAACACTGACAGATGGACGCGAGGGCCGGGCGAAGGCAAAGTGAAGCCTAATAAGGGATGCAATCCAAATCTGATTAGCCTGTTATTATTACGCCATCAAATATTTTGAGTCCCCTCTGACAGAAACACACAACACGCACAACGGAAAGTTGTGTAGGTTAATGTAGCTTGCAGTGAACTTGTGGAAAAACCCAGAGGAAACTGTAGATTATTGTGTGGGTGCTGTGCATTGTGTTGTAGGAACCTTACGGTGCAATTACTTGTCCTTCCCTCCTCTAACAAAGTGGCGTGGGTGGAAAAAAAAAAACCTCTGTTAATCATGGGCTCTATTTTATCACTTTCAGGTGGAGGCCCTTTTCTGCGTGAGGAAGCTGCATTAGCACACTCGCCGAAAACCCCCCAGCTGCATTTCCATAATTGTGGGCAAAATGTCAGCAAAAGCCAGTGGATTCATCATTCACTATCTCCCTTTGTTTGAAGCGTGTCCATTTTTTTTTTCCTGCTCTGCCTGGCGACCCCGCAGCCCCCCTCAGCCCAATACCAACAGTGAGAAAGAGAAAGTTAATTAAATGGAACAAAAGGCCATCCGCATGAAGTCACTGCCTCTTGTCTGAGCAGTTTGCACAGGGAGCCGTCAGCGGCAGCGCGCGCCGGCCTCGGTTCATGTGTGTGTAATGTACGTTACAGTAAGAGAGGGGACGTGTGTTTGTGACAAAGTAAAAAAAAAAAAAAAAAAAAAAAAAAGAAAAGAGAGGGAGCGAAAGACAGGGAAAACAAAAAAGGGAAAGAGACGGAAATTGAAATGGTAGGAGAAAGGAAATGGGAGAGAAAAGAGAAGAGAAAGGAAGAGCATAACCGAGGAGGAAATGTCACTATTTATGTGTGTGTGATCTCCACTGTGTCTGTTCCATTAAAAGCAAGCAATGTTAATCTATGTGAGTGGCCAAGCAGGCGGCAGAGAGTGTGAGTCAGTGCGGGGGTGTGGACATGGAGAGAGGGTAAAGGGCCAACTAATGCTGAGTGGCAGTTGATAATGCCAGACCGTTATATCAGCATCTGCCCTCAGGCACCATGCTTACCTCTCCGAGGTGGCGGCTGCGGCTGCGGCTGCTGCGGCTGCCGCCGTCGAGCATTTCCAAACACACACAGACTCACAAGCGCGCGCAATAACACGACCGTCTGCCGTGCGAACACGCTGCGCATTCTGCAGCAAACAGTCCCTTGCACAGAATCTAATCAAACAGAGGTTATGCGGTGCCTCAAGCCATCGCGACAAATTGCAACTTCATTTGATGTTCATATCTCGTCCGCTCACACCAAACGCATATTTGCACACAGGGACCAAGTCGAGCTCTGCCTCAAACGCGAAACATGGCCGCAGTTTCGTTTCCAGGTTGAGAACAAGCCGGTTCCGTTGCGCTGAGGATCAAAAATACACGACGGTATAATTGCATCAGGGTAACAATGAATTACAGCATGTTTATTGCTTCGTCTTTGGATATTTATCAAATGAAAACTCGGAGATGTGACTGATCTGCAGCTAATAACCCATTAAACTCTCAACGATCACAGAGAATATAGCCGTGGTCCACTGAACAGGTGTAATTATTATTATTATAACACCGACAAAGAAAGCACACGCGCGTCGACGACACCACAAACTCAAACGCCCTCAAGCAAAGGTGGGCAAGTAAAAAGTCAGCAACGCGCTGACCCGTACCAGGAGTGACAGCTGAATTTAGTGGCACATACGGTCAGAGCAGAGGCCTGACACTGACAAATGAAGTGTGCGGCTTTCACAACGTGAATCCCCTTGTTGCCACATTACCCAAGGCACGGGAGCCGGGAACGACTGTGTCCTCCTACAACAAGAAAACGGGAGCACCGTCAGACTATGCATGCGCACGGTGCGTTTCCGCCCTTGAATATTGATGTATGAACTACTCCATTACAGCAGACCTTGGGAACGACTGGCGAGTGGTGGGAGTTGGGTGTTTTTGGTCATAAATACGCTTCAAAACGAAGCTGGAAAAGCGCACAAGTGACTGCACACGAGTGGGTCATGTAATCAAAGCCCGGGGGTTATTTAGCCCATTGATTCTTATCCTGATGTTTCAGGCAGGACCGGTAGAGCTTTAAAACCTTCAGGCAGGCTTATTTAAATTCCACACCAGCAAAGCTTCTGCATTTTTCGCCTTCGGCTGCCTGAGAAAAAGCTTTTGCAAGCAATACAATATGTATGGTATACAGTGTAATATGTAGTGCGGGAGCAAAAGTGCATTTTTTTCCAGTGATGCATGGCTGATGCAGGATCGTCAATGAATTCCTGTTTGTGTCCCGTTTGACAGTCAAGGGACTGTGGGTTTTTGTGATTAGGTGACCACGTGACTACGAACCATTACATTTAGCATCAATCAATTAAATGTAAAGAAAGTCTTACTTTGTGATGTGCACGTGCCTCCATCTTAGCTGGAATAGATTTTGTTTCAAACCAGTGAGCATACGTGTTCTCCTACGCTCTGATGACACAACAGTGAGCACCTTTAGCGATGTTGACAAGAGAACATTAGATTCCTGACGGACAATAATAACGTCTTTCTCACTTTGCCACTCAATTTAAACATACGTTTGACATGTCAGTCCATTCTTCCCTGAATTGCCATCTTGCATTTCTTCTTTTTTTTTTTTTTTTTTTTCAGTGCATGTCTCCTGTGCTATACTCAACTACAACAACAGCAGCAGAAAAAAAAAAAAAAAAAAAAAAAAAAAAAAAAAACATTAAAAACCCCCCAGCCTCTAGTCAGCAAACGCTGCTAAAGCAAAGACCATTAACTCGGACCATCATAAAACAGCCTCATATAACCGTGAGAGTAGTTGGCATTCTTTTCCAAATCCATGAGTCGAAATGTCATCCTCTATGTGTGCAAATGTAAATAAATAAATCACATATGTAGAAAATGCAAGCCTAATCCCTTAAGCTCGTAATAAATTCATATTTCCGGAAATGTATATTAAAACTTGCATTACTCATGCATTAAATCACCCCCTGTTACGCAAGTGTGTGTTTCCAGCCTTATTATAGAGAGTCGTGTTGTGTCTCTGTGATGACACAATGATTGGTGACGAGGGGCCGTGTTAAGAGGACAACGTGGTGCCGACAGATGGAGAGCAGCCAGAAATGATGCGAGACAACAAGTGGAAAATTGTGCAATCCCTGGAAAGTGAACAAACATTGATCTGCAAAGCGTGCCTGTTCCCGTGGGCCCGTGTGCCACAGAGCCACGGCGGGGAGGCCACCTCAGACAAAAGCCTAACAACCACATTGCAGAGGAGAGAAATCGGGCCTCTGGAGTGCCCAACGCTTGCGCTGTCTGGCACTGCAGATGCAAGTCACTCATTCTTTGGTGCACGTCACCAAATGCTCCTAATTGATAGCCTGTGAACGAGGTCACTCTATATTTTTTTCGTGCTCCCCGATCCCAAACAAGCGGATGTAAGGAAGCAACCACGGAAGAGGAAGCAGCACACTAACCTTTAACACGTGAGAAGGAAAATGGCTGCGTTCCTGCTCTGTCTCTACAATTTTCTCTTTTCATTGAGGAAAAGTACTATTTCATTCATGCCATTTCCGTTCATTCATCAGCTGGGGCCGGCCTAGACTCACAGTGCCATCTCCACACCAACATTCTTATCAATGGGCGTGACGTCAGCACAGCCTGCAGCTGGGGGGGGGGGGGGGGGGTGGGGGGGGGGTGGCCGGAGGGGGGTCCACTGAGGGTATATACAATAAAGTTGCGCTGTCCGTGGTGCTGAAAACATTCAATTGTACATTAGCACCATTGCTGCTGCCATACAAACACACCAGTCGACTAAATAATAAAAAAAAAGAGCAGTCCGTTTTTTTTTCTTCTTGATGTTGGTCACAGACTGAAGTGGGAGAGAGGGGGCTAGAAGACAGAAAATCTCTCAGGTGATCCTCCATTCATGAAATAATCTTGGCTTTACCCGCGTTGTGAGTTTCACCACTTCCCCACCCCCCAAGTGGGACTCCAGGTAAGTGGAACGAAATCTTATTCGCCATTACTCATTCATCCATTCATTCATATTGACATTTTTTTTGGTTGTTGCTTATTTTCAATATGTAATTCTGATTTGCTAAAACGGAAGTTGCCTGGAGTGAAGTGCAGAAATGTCTTCGTCAATCAAACTTTATCGGTAGGATTGATCAGTTTTCTGCAGCTGGCCGACGGTTTGTCGAATTGTAAAATAGATGTGAACTTGGATTGTTTCTGTGTGACTTTTAAAAAATGAAGTGAAACTAAATACTCTCCTTAAATATTCTCCAAAGTAAAGATTTATTTTACTGAGCGTCTATGGACAAACCCCGTTATTTATTGAACATATTAACATGTATAGGCTAACAAAATAATTCAAATCTGAAAGAAAAAAAAGTGAAATCTGCGATCTTCTTTTTAATTCGAGGGAATGGAATGAATCCACTACAGTGCACCGAAAATTACATTTAACAAACACTTCGGTGTGCAGCTGTTGCTCAGGGGCTTCTGTAAAATTTCTGTGGGGATTTCTCAAACGTGAATGAAACAAAAAAATCGTTTTTTTTAGGCTTTAAAAGCCACAGACGTTTTTGACCAAGCCTTTTTTACTTATTAATTTCAAATTAAATTAGAGCTGTATCCGTGTACTGCGGCTTCGTAAGCTATCTGGATTATAAGAGGATCTTTTTCGTTTCCCACCTGATCCAGTTATAAAATTGTTCAAAATGCATGCTGCGCTGCCCAAATTTGCGCTTGTCTGCATTCCACCACTGCCACCGACGAGAAACATGCTCCCACCACACAAGGACAAAGACCCGTTCCACACAGACTGCTCCTCCGTCCCCTCAGCAGATTCCAGGCTGAATCCCCTCAAATTTAACACCCACCCCATTTGCAATTTGGATGGACTGCTCAGGGACCGCAGGGTTAAATAACTGAGCCGGAGCCACCAGCTTTACGCATGGCTTCCCGGTGCGTGCCGTCCTTTCATCAGAATACCGGTCACATCGCTCTGATCCACGGAATATCAAAGTCATTGCCAATAGAGACCCAAACCTCGGATCCATTTGTCTTTTTCCTTTTCTTGTGTTTAAGAAAGAGACGCTTAAAATGGCAGGTGCGCGCGTGTTGGTTGGTTTGACTTGGAGGAAGAGGTGAGGCATATATATATTTTTTGTTCGATATACCAGAAAATGAGACTTGCACTGGACGTGCTTTTCTATTTACCAGTTTCCTTCGTTAAATCTCCCGAGAGGACTGACGCGTTTAGAAAAATAAAGACATGATTCTCAGTGCAGAGATAATGACTGGGTGGACGCACGGGTACAGACATAAAATGGCTAATGTTGAGGTTCGGAGCGCAATTTGCGCCTGCAAAAGAATTCCATCTCTCACGAGAGACACGGGCAGCAAATATCGAAACAATCCCACGGCTGGCTTATATGGTCAGACCATACCTTCCTTTCCCTGTTTCCATACGCACTGAGGAAAGCACTGTTTTTTTGTTTTTTCTTAAACACACCTTTCAAGGAAACCTTCCAATTAAAATGAGATCTTCCAAACAAAAAAAAAACAATCTAGAATTTAAAAAAACAATACGAGTTGTCAAGACACCAGAGAGAAACACGGAACTTTCTTCGTTGCATTTGGCATGGCTGATTTGACTGCCTTTGGCTGCGTGCTTTGTCCTCAACCGTGTGTGTTCGTCTAAACTGCTCCCAGTGTTGTGACTGCTTTTGTGCTGCGGCTTCCAGGCGACAACGAAAGAGTGGCACACCAAAATGATATTTATGTCGTGTGCTTTGAAGCTTAAGTGAGAAAAGGTGTTTTTACATACAATTCACCCTTAATTTATATTCATTAAATATGTGGCCTCTCTAAAAAATAGTCACGCCTGCTCATGTTGCCATTGGAAATCCCCGGTTAAATGATTCCAGAAAAAACAAACCAGCACGAGTGCTACGCGAATCATTCCTCATGCCTTTTGTCCTTTCTCCCTTCTTTCCCCTCTTCCTCAGGTGCTTAACCTCCCTCCTGCCAGTTCTGCATGGTCATGACCTGTCATCACGCCCCTTCCACAGCCCACCTCTTCCTATTGGTCCTGCTCATTGTCACTCCGCAGCTGGCTGGCACCGCCCCTGTGTGGGGTGAGGGAGGGGAGGGAGGGGTGGAGGGGCGCACCCGGACAGACCATAAAGAGGACAGCCTCGCCCCCCTCCTCTCGCCCCCGCCCCAGAGTCTCACCGGCCCTGACAACGCGTCTCTAGGCCGGGGCCCGGGCCCGAGTCAGGACCACCGGTCAGATAAAGCAACGGACCCTGCGCAGGTGCTCGCCATCCTCCTGGAGGCGCTGGACCACCCGGGCGAGGGCGGGAATCGGGCGAGCAGCAACAGAGACTGGGGAGAGGATCAGAGTCAGGAGCCGCCCTCCACCGAGGGGTCGGAGGGTGGTGAGATAAGGAGATCGGGACCAACGGAAGGAGACAGGGGGGTGGAGGAGGAGGAGGAGGAGACGGAGGAACGAAGGGCTGATAAGGCTATTGAACAGTTAATTGTGGGCCATTTGACAGCTGCTCAGGGCGATGGCTTAGGGGAAAGGCAGGAGGGGGATGAAAGCACAAGGTCAGAGGAGGACCCGGGGTGGTCTGCAGAGGATCAGGAACCTGATAGCGTAAGTGAGGGGGAACGGAAAGAGCAGGAGGAGGGGCAGGGAGAAGCTAAGGATTTAAGAAGTTTCTTAAACAATGCCAGACTGAGTTTAGCGTCACAGGGAGACGATCTCTCTCTGCAGCGCAAAATAAGAGGCTACTTCCAAAACATTGACCTGGGTCTCCAAGATAACGAGATCCTGCCTCCACTGAAGGGCTACAAGGCGTACAACACTCAGCTGGCACGAGCCGGGAAGAAGCAGCACTGGCAGGAGAAACAGGGCCGCGACCGGCCCGTCAAGGGGGGCAACTACATGGATGACTTTGAGGACGGTGGAGAGGAGCTGGAGGAGGAGGTGGAGGAAGAAGAGGAGAGCCTCTCCCACATGGAAGAGGAGGCGAGAGCACGGGCGGAGAAGCAGGAGGTGCTCCGGCAGCAGGAGGAGGCGGAGCGCGCCAGAGAAGAGGAGCAGAGGCTGGCGGACATCGCCTCGGACATGCTGCTGCAGTACATGGGCAGGAAGCAGCAGGCCTACATGAAGCCCCGCGAGAAGAGCAGCATGGGCGCCGCCGGCAACACCGCCGAGGACAAGCGGTCCGAGGAGGCGCTCCTCGACGAGGACGACCTCGACCAGCAAATGATCGACCGGCTCATCGAGATCAGCAGCAAGCTGCACCTGCCGGCCGACGACGTGATTGAGATTATAAGCGACGTGGAGGAGAAAAAGAAGAAAAGGAAAGAGCTCCAGCAGCAGCCGACCAACAGCAACCCCGTGGCTCCGCGCTTCAGGCCTCTGGTGCCTCCTCCTCTGGCCGCTCCTCCCATCTACCACTACACGGCCTCCAAGAACCCCAAGAAAGCCCCCTACAAGTACAACAAGTCCCACAAGAAGGGGCACAAGGACAAAGGCAAATCACACAAGAAGGAATATTGGTACAAGCCTCAGAAGCAGCTTGATTATTGGTACAAGCCCCAGAAACAGTTTTTGGCCTTCCCTTCCTATCCGTACTACCAGAAGCCATATCGAGCCTACTACCCCGTCTATTTCCCATATCCCAAAGCGCAATACTACGGCAAACCCGCCCCCTCCAGAGACCAGCCCTTCGGCCCTCAGGAACTTGACCTCCAGGCCCCCAGGCGCAGGCACAGGGGCGGGGGCAAGAACCGCGGACAAGGCTGGAGGCAGCAGCAGCAGCAGCAGCCGGCGCCTCGCCTGCCTCTGGCCCCTTATATCTCTAACTATATCCTTCCTCACCCACGGACCTACCAACCCTTACCTCCCCCCAAACCAATAGCCCCGCCGAGTAGAGGCAGGCGCCCCCCGTTCTACTATCCACAAATCACACCGGCAGATGACTATGAGGAAGATGGGCTGGTGCCCCAGATGGACAGTGAGGAGGAGCTGGAGAACTTTATCGAGAGAATCTACATGAAGCGCAGAATGTATTGAGAGACTTTCTTGGACATTTGACAGGGACAGACAAAGGTGGGCTAGATATACAGTGCAGTAGCTGGAGCGAAATGCAAAAAGAGCATTGAAAAAAAAAAAAAAAAAAAAGTCTCAGAGGAGATGCGTGTTTTGAGCCTGATGGCAATTTAAAGGTCAAGGAAGAAGAAGAAGAAAAAAAAAAGAAAAAAAAGTTAGATTTATGTTGTTTAAATCACTGTATTTTTGTTGATTTTCTTGGTCAGGGAGAGGATGGAGGGGTCCCAGTTTAAGCTCCCAGTAACCATATTCAGCCCTTTGCTCAGTTTACATTTTGAAACAGAACATACCACGGTGTATGTCTGCCTCCATTCAGGTCAATCTTCTCTGATGTTCTTGCATTATTCAGAGATTACTAGAAGACACACACGCAAGCACGCACACACAAACACATCAACATGCCTACATGTGGTATAATCACATTTTTGACACACTCACAAGCTGATGTGCCCATTGTAAGAGAACCATGTTTACAACATCAACGTGTCTTATTTGTTTTAAATGATCTGTGATAAACTAAATAGTTAAATTACTTCTTAAATTACTACTAAGTGAACACTGTCGACAGTGTATTTTTGTCATGTTTGATCTGTCTACGCTACCTGTCAAAGGTTTTACAACACCTCCCTGAAAATGTTCCAGTTTTAAATGGAAGCCAGTAAATAGCCTGTGAATGGTACAAAGGTCAGTGGTGAACTGCCCACATTTTAAAATGTAGGTCAGCAAATCTTAAAAAAAAAAAAAAAAATCTCATACATTTCATCTCGAAAAGGTCTTTTTTGGGGGGGATTAGGAAATGAACCTTCAACTTTTCTGTAGCAATGGAAGTAAATGAACCCCAGAAAGGTGATGCAAAAACCCTGCGAAACCCTCTGCCTGAAAAGAAAAATGAAAGGACGGACTGGTTGGTCAGCAAAGAGAAAACTCAAAACAGTACATGGGTACTGCTGCATTGACCTTTCTGAACAATGTTTGATTTTCCTTTGTGGATGGAAAATCGAATTACTCTGCGGGATGAGTCAGAGAGACTTTAATTTCAGGTTTTAAGATTCTGTGTTTTTATCTCCATTCTGAATTTCTTCTGTGCTTTCCTTTAAGGAAGACTGAGACCTTACAATTACAAATCAACAACCGGAGAAAGGGTGGTGTTTTAAAACGTTTGGCTGTCAGTGAATTTACCGTCAACACTCCCGATTGGATTCAATTAAACAGCTGCAATTTGAAAAAGGTGCCAGATACACACTTTACTTTTTCAAAGTCAAGGTTCCGATTTTTGCCTTACAAGCACCATGGTTCTATAAGGGAATTTTCACGATGCATAATATTGCCATCATTGCTGGTCCCAATGTAGAAACCCTGTGGACTCCAAAAGCACAAACTTTAAACACTAAACTTCCAACCTGGTGGACTAAGGGTTTTCAGTCATTTTGGGATGCAGATTTATTAACACATATATAGATACATCTATATATGTACATTTTCTCATCATTGTTCATCTACAGTTAAGACCTTTACTCTTGTATCATATCCATCATCTAATTTTGCCTTTCTTTCTTTAAAAAAAAAAACAAACAAAAAAAAATGTTCAAATCACACAATGCGTTTGCGGCCTTTTTAAACAGACCTACATCCAGAGGCTACCCTCATTTTGTTCATTTACAGAAGAAATTCATTGAGAAGTTTCAGGCCGGGAAGTCAGGGATTGTGCTTAAACCGTTAAATGCACGTCTTTCTACTTGCATCTTAAAAAACGAACAAAAAAAAGGACAAAAAAAAAGAGAAAAAATCAAACAGTATGGAGAATTCAAGATGGTTGTTTTCTCTGAATAAACTGTGAACATAAAAAAACAAAAAAAGAAAATCTCAAAGGAAGAGGGCCACTGTGTCCACAGTGAAGCCATCTGTCTTGTAAAAGGAGAGTGTTGTTGTTGATGTCACCTTTAGCATTGTAAGATGTACAGTGTGAAATAAATATGCCCGTGCAATGTGTAAATAACAGCATGATGATTACTAGTTTTGCTATATGATAAAAAAATAAAAGCAATTATTTTATTAAAGTTCCGTTTTTTTAATGGCTTTTTGGAGAGTGCTATGTTGTGTTGTATAGCAGCAAATATAGCGAGCGAGCACTTGATTAATGAGCAACGGAACGAATCCAAATGCACAAAAGAGGAAGACAATCCTTCGCGACAGCGAGGCTCACATATGCCACAGCTGCATCAACGCGGAGACGAGTGAGGAAATAAGAACTGTAGCGGGAGTTTATTATATTCACGGACAATCAAAATGAACATTGCGGTTGCCAGTGAGAATGGGGCCGAACAGGGGACGAATAAGTGAAGAAAGAAAAAAATCCGAAAGAGGGAGGCACACGGAAACTGCAGTGATTGATGAGTCACATGATTGGTGGATGAGTCATCCATCTGTGCACTTTACTGCGCA
Organism: Colistium nudipinnis; assembly: GCA_016785305.1. Lineage (NCBI taxonomy): Eukaryota > Metazoa > Chordata > Actinopteri > Pleuronectiformes > Rhombosoleidae > Colistium > Colistium nudipinnis. The sequence continues at coordinate 119,209 of JAFBJU010000307.1, forward strand.
GGACCACACACTCACACGCACACACGCACGCACGCACGCACGCACGGGCATGCGCGCACACATGCACACACACACACACACACACGCGCACACACACACAAACGCGCATTCTCTTTGAGCTGTATAGTAATTTAGCTGCTGGCATTCAAGATAAAGATTGAGTCATGTTCGCTCCAGCCAACTGGCCGGTGGAAAGGTGTTTGGTAGATAGGTTTCGCCATATCTTGTTTCCGCACGCCCTCCTCGCTCTCGCTTCTCACTAGGAATATGCCCCTTCTGCTATAATTCCGCAAAGCGCCTCTGGCTGCTGCCTGTTTGGTATAAAAACAAACCTTATGTAGGCTGTCAGGGGTACAAACACTGATTAACGGGCTGTCAATATGGGCTAATTGCGCGTTATCTCGCCAGGTTGCTCAGCATTGATTGGAATGGCACCTTGCATGGCTTTATCTTTAGCTTGCCGAGTGATTCTTGTACAGCATGTCATGAATTCAGACTTTTAATCACAGCTGGTACCTTCTGTCGATGTCCCAGCTGGTATATTCGACGACTGACTGTAAGAATGAATATGTTTATCAGATGTGGCCACAGCCGTGACCACATCGGCCAGTTGTTGTGGGATTCAAGGGGGAACAAAATGCAACCGGTGACACAGAGCAGCCAAGTAAGTGATCCTGTCACATTGCAGAACTCATACAGTCTGTGACTAACAACGGGATATCGAGACACATGCTGTGAAATCATTCAATGTTTCTTCACTCAATGACACGTGCCTACATTTACAAGAGAAGATCCAGAACACTCTCATATCTATGGTGACTGTCAGTAGAATATTAGGTTAAATAAACTTTCAGAGCCGGGGGATGATTCTGTGTGGATTCCATGGACCCCATTAAAGGTCATGTGATCCTTTGTTACCGTAAAAATACAGATTGTAAGCTGCTTTAAGAAAAATGACGAGTAAATCAATCAATCAATCTATCTATCTATCTATCTAGCTATCTAGCTATCTATCCATCTTATTTTTTTTTTTAATTATGGTAAAATAAATCACATTACATTTAGAATTGCATTGAATTATCTCAAATACAATGTATTAAATTGCTATTACTTGACATTCAAATATTTTTTTCTAATTTCTATTTTTCAATTTCAATTCAATAATTACCATTTGAATTTTTAATATGTAATCCAGTCTAGATTATTTTGATAAAAATGTATAGGCCAAATGCACCGACACTGACTGGTCACCTGTCACTGCGTCACTGCGGACGTCAGTAGAGGGTGAAGTAACTCAGAAACATGATGTTCTCCATAGCAACGGGGTCAAATCTACCCCATGTCTTTGCTGTCCGCCAGGTTATTTCTGACTGAGCTGTCCCTGCACCTCTGAGTAGGTGTAGTGGGACTTCTTGTGAATTCTGTCTCGAAATAAACTCAACAAAAAGATAAGTATCATATTAGTATAACACCAAACTTAACATTTACACTTACAGTTTTTGGCATATTACGGCTATGGGGTTGGATATTCAAGTCTGTTATATATATATATAGGTACGTCAATATAAAATATGACTATATGACCTTACAATAAAATATCATGTTTAATGACTAATAAATATATGTAAAAATGTGTTTTGCAAGTTCCTTTTATTTTCTACCTGGTGGATTAATCCCTCAAACGGTAGATTTAACAGGTTTAAGACTTGCTCCGGTTGTACGCAGAGGAAGCTCAGGCAGGGTTTGCCTATGAAAAGAAAAACGTTAAGTCCCCTATTACACCTTGTTGCCAAGCCGCACACAAAAGGGGAATTGTTGAGATGCCGCTATTTAGATTCATACATTCACATCTGTCCGACTTACTTCACAATTGAGTTTTTTTTTGTCTTTTTTAATGTCCAAAACAACAGTGTAATTGTGTGTCAAGCCTTAGATCACATTATGTTCTTATACTAATCATTTATATTTTGCCTGGCGGGGGTGCTATAATTAAAATGCAATTGGAATTTTTCAGGAGCTTCCAACTCTCTCAGGCACACAATTTGGTATACATCCAGCTACTGGCACAAAAGAGTCTGACAGCACAGCAATTCATCAGTAATGGCCCCAAGAATGGGGGAGGAGTGGGGGTGGCGGCCATTACCAGTATGAAAAGTAAATTGAGACAACTAAGACCATTACATTCTGATTCAGTAACAATTAAGACGTTTTATTCCAGTGGGGTTTAGGTCTGACTTTTTGCAAATACATGCATATAAATGTTTACATTAATATCCACAATTGTTGATGTACTCCAAGTGCAAAAACGGCCAACACTAGTCTGCTTGCACACGACTTTGTGCGATCCGTGTGTTTACACATTGCTTGGAAAAGACAACATGAACAGGACATGTTATGTTAATGGGTGCAACACTGAAACAAAAATGGGTCTTATTAGGGTTGCATGGCAACTAGCAGTATCTTGTTTATGTTTTTTGTTCAGTAAATGGTTGTTGATGGATTTCCTTTTTCCCTCGTCCTATTCGTGTCGAGTTGTGCGGCAAAATTATGCAGCTACTCTAGCTGGGACTTTCCCATTAAAATTAAACTAAAACTATCTTGTATGTATTTTTTTTTAAAGAACAGTCTGTACTGCACATGATGCACATCATGCACATCTCTATTTTTTTCTTTTTTTTTTTTTTATTAAATCAGATTCTATAATGTTTTTGACTCATGATGATTGGTTGAGTTGTTGTCTGGGGTGTCTTGTGCTTCTCTCAGAAAACTTAGAGGCCAAAATGCAGCTTTTCACACCTATTTGCAACTAAGAATTGTTGCTAATTGGCATTTAACCCAAAACATGACCCATCATTGTTGCTATACTTGTAACTGTGATTAAATACCTCCAGAGTGATTGAATACATAAAGCACGTCGGGGTGCCTTTTCTAGCCCAGTGAACTCTATAGTTGTTGTAATTTTCAATTATTTAGTACACAAAGTCCAATAATGTGCCGGCTAACAAGTAGAATTTGATTTCGATAGAAACATGTATCAGTATGAATCTGAATTCCTGAGTAGAGCCGGTGCCATTTTCAAATTCTCAAATATCCAAATATGTATCAATCTTGTTTCTCACTTCTGACACATTTGAGCAGCTTACGTGTCAGGAAAGGAGGATACAAAACCAACAAAAACATGCTGCATTACAACCACCTCAAACAGATAGCCCCGGGAAAAAATTACAGAGGTTACTGTTAATATCACGAAATATCCTGAAAAGGCCACCAAAATGGAAGCACCTCAGCGTACATCAAAGTAAAGCACGCACAACAAAGCTGTACGCTTTACATCCAGTGAACGACATCCAGTGACACACCGTGAGCATGAGGTGAATTATTACTTTATTTTTACAAATCCCTTTTGGTGTAAAAGCTGCCATAGAGTCAAAATGTCTCAACTTTGCCATATGATGTTGCTCCTGACCCCAATGCGGCCCACTTGTCCTGGTGTGTGTGTGTGTGTGTGTGTGTGTGTTTTTTGTCTGCTAAACTACCATTGTTAAACATAATCTCTGCCACATAATACGCCTCATTAGCCATGCTTTTACCAGCCATTAGGACGACAGAGGCAGAGCTGCAAAAGGCCTCTCCCTTGAAACTGCGTCCTTTGTTTATGATCTCTCCAACCCTCGTTGTTTCTGCCCTTTCCTTTCATCACATCTTCCCCTTTATTTCTCCCAATCTCTACCTTCATTCCCATATTCTCCTTTTATTTGCTCTCGCCGGTTTTTCCATAAACCCCCACTCCTCCCTAATGCTCCCCAACACACAGGCTTCCTCTGCTTTTCTTCTCCATCCTCTCTCCATTTCTTGTTTTGTATGCATGCCCCAAGGGAGGGAAATGGGTGAAAAGCACTCTCTCTGCGCCACTGTCACAAAAGACTGGTGACTCATCGCCACTTATGTTCCCGTGTCCCACCCCCTGCAAAAGAACACACACACTGGGAGAGAGAAAAAAATGACTCCCTACCTGCCGTGCACTTGCAGCAAGACACATACAGACACATACACATGTAAGTGAGCGTGCCGGCACCAAGTACACGCACCCTTTGGGGGACACACAAGAATGTACACACGCATTCCACGGATCTTTCAAAAGCACCCTGAAATTCAAACCCAAGTCACATAAATCAAGTGATCATTATGGCTGAAAATGGCATTCATTCATTCATTGATGTGCGCTGCCTATCACATCTTGGGTGATTACAGCGTGTTCTTAAAGGCATTCTCGGTTTCATGAAAGAGGAAGAGGCGCAGGAGCGAAGGAGGTCTAAGTGAAAAGCTGCTCATGCAAATGCTGCTCTTGAAGTAGGTGAAGAGGACAAAATGGACAAAAGGAGAGGGGAGAAGAGAGCGAGACAGATCATCTCTGGGTGAGTGGTGTTGTTTGTCCATCTACAGATTATACCCCACAAAAGAGATGCTCTCCCTCCATCTGCTGGAGGAAAGAGTCACTTACAATGCAGCATTGTGTTGCCGTTCTGTGCGCGAGATGGTAGTGCTGATTAAATGCAACGTACGGAACAACGCATGCAATCTTTTGAACTCCTGTCTCTACCTACGTTGAGTTGAAACCAAAACTAAATCTTACAGTGCGATTTGCCTAAAATGTGAACACTCTATGGAGCCAGCCTGAAAACTGTAATTGATCAAATCTACTTCTGGTTATCGATCGGCCTCTAACATTCAAAACAGAACATCAGTAGATATGGATTTTTTTTTAAATAAACCAGTAAAGGACTGCAACCACAATTGTTTTCATTAAGTCTGAGTCATCAATCATCATTTGATGACTCAGACTCAATTTACTCTAAACCAGTCTGTGGAAAAAACAACAACATACAAGATATGGAAAGACATTAGTTTGAATACATTTCACTGTGTACCTTTGCCGAGTTACGTAATAATAATAATAATACTAAGGGCCATATTAGTGGGGTATGGCTGGTGTAATACAATTTGAACAAAATGTTCTCAATATGTTTTCATGTTTTCAAAGCAGACTCCAGCACAGAGACACGAGAGCCCTTCACCCGACGACTCTTTACAGAAACCTGCTTGTGGGCTATTCAGACACATCAAATATTGAGAGGCTGGAGTTTCCGTTTCACGCGCAGTGAGGGAGGGGAGGGAGGGAGGCCGAGGGGAGGACACACAGGGGCGGAGGAGGAGAGGGAAAAGTCAGAGAACGGTGGGATTTAGAGGGAATAACATATCGGGGGGCACGCTGGGAGGGGAAACATTTAAGCGGCGATGGAGGGAGAGAGGGAGGAACAGGGAGAAAGTACCGAAAGGTAAGGCGAGAGGAGTCTGATTGTTTCCCACTAATCAGGCGCCCTCCGTGAGTGTAACAGTAGAGGCTGAGCGGGTGTAATCAGTTGAAGATTGATTGATTGGCTGATCACCTTGTAGTCAGGCAGTTAGGAGAGCCTGTTTTTGTTTTGGTTTTGGGTTTTTTTCCCCATTCTGCTGCTTCTCTCTTGCACCTCAGCGGGACAACTTCCGCCCAGGTTGACACACTAACCCAAAACTGCAGTGAGGAGAGTGATGAGCGCCGAAACCTCCCGGGGCCAACGGCTGACGACAGCACAGACAGTGAGGAAGTGGTAGATCTCGTGCAGGTCCGATTTGACAGGAGGAAAAAATGATAAAAACACTAGACCACCATTTATTATTTATATGTAGACTGCATGTATATTTCTATGTGTATATAAACTGACCTCCACCAAAGCTTGTGGGAAAGGAGCAGGGGTGAGTGTAAACGTATGGTGTGATTGGTAAAGGTTGGGGAGGATCTATGTACCAGTGAAACAGAGGCTTTACCACAGGAGACTCTGATACCCACAAACACACAGGAAGACAGCGACGGCCCCCCACCGTCCACCCCCCCAACACTGGAAGAGGTCACCCCCCCTTCAGTCTCATCTCATCCCTCCAACATACAGAGTACGTCTCTCCGCCACACACACACACACACAGCTTACTTATATATGCAACCTGTTAGGTGTCACTGTAATTTCACTGTAACCAACACATGCTCCCGTAAGGCTATAGTTACTTAAAAGAGAAGTATGTTCAACTGCATGCTGTCACAGTATCGTCCACAGCTTGTGTCTTCACAGATCGGCCCTCTGAACCCTGCTGGTATTGCCTGAGGTCTCTCGACTCAGAGTATCGCCCAGAAATGACCGAACAGGTTTCAGCATTTCAGACTATACGCCGATACGCATCATTTCACTGAGACTGTGCTGACACATTGAGACCTTGGAAAGCTGCTTCTCTGAATGATTAATGTGGACAAATTGTCTTCACGTGCACAAACCTCACTTTGCAACAAAACAGTGGTCCAAAGAAATGCAGAGTGAAACCATATTTTCTGTCGAAATAAACCTTGTGCTTTTTTTGCCCTCACAAAGAGTGTACTATATATTATATACTAATTCAGAGACAATAGATCAATTCCGGTGTTAAAAAATAATATTAACATTAAACTAAAATATTTCACTACTCCAGCATTAAGTTAATAATATACAAGGACAGATACAGATCTTTGGTAAAAGTACAGCAGTAAAAGAGGTCAGTCAGTATTATTATATAATTATATTATATAAGATTATCAATGCAAGGCTTCTTTTTCACTTTTTTGCACTCCGTCAGTGATTGTGTGCATCTTTAAATCTTACCCTGGTAGCCTACCCTCCGTAATGTGGAGTTTAAGTTTAAATTAACAAAGGATGAATCTGCTCAGGCGCAGAAAAGCCTTTTAAGATGTCTTGTAGCCTATTTATTTTATTTCTTTATTATAAATCGTTCTGCGAAACAGCACCAGGATTTGTCTGCAATGTTGTTTACGATCTATATATCAATCTTCCACTAAAACTGAGCTGTAAAATATACTTTGTAATTCTATTTGAGGAGCGGAAAATGTAAAACAACTCACCCCTGGCTATGTTGCAGGAAGACTCTGACCCTGGGACACCGCTGCCCTCTGGTGGCCAGAGAGTGAGCTACCAGACGGACCCTCGACCTCACTTTGGCGTTGCTTGGTCATCCCACTCCACGTGTCGGCCTCTGTGGGGCAGCGAGGGACCCTGCAGGGGGCAAAGAAACCTGGAGTCAGCCAATGAGGTGCACACCTGCCCTCACTGCCATCTGGGCTTGCCCCCTGACACACTGCGGTGGCATGAGGTTGTAAAAACACATCCACATAAATAAAGACAGATGGACACAGGCTCGCAGCCTACGGTCCTCGAGAGTGTCTGATTGTTTTCTTTCTCACTGCACAGGCCAAGTGTCTGCTGTTTGAGGGACTGAGGAACTCAAACAAATAAACCGAGTCATCATGAGGGAAAAGCTGCTTGGAGGAATTTGTTCCATGTTCTTTTCCTATTTCACTTAGAGCTTGTGTGTATAATACTTGGAATGATATGTTCGGACAAATAAACTGCATGTGTACAAACAAGCCTGACCTTTTAGAACCCTCTTTCGAGAAACCTTCTTTTACGAAGCACGTCTAAGTTATGTGCATGATGTGTATCAAAGACACATCATTGCGATGATGATCCTGAAGAGGTCACCCAGAAAAAAAGCGGCCACTTTATTTATCATTGCTTTTAAGACTTTGAATATGAGATACCGTGTAGGCCATCATCGGAAACAGGCCCTTTTCTCTCAATTATTAATCCCTGATGGAAGAGAAATCTATATGCTAATCTGTGATTGCACATATTACGTTCATATAATAAAATGAATCAATTGGTTGTATTGGCAACAGGATGTTTGGTTAATGTTGCAGAATCTGTGAAGATTTAAACTGTCAGATCTTTTAGTGGTACACCCGTTATAGTGTTAAGTGTTTAATTAAAGGTCAATAAATAAGTTTACACTTTATAGATCAGTTATGGGCCTTCATGAAGTACACATCTGCAGTTGCCAGATGGATGAAATTAGTACATACTTCGTTTTTGATTCAAAAAGCATTATAAATGTTGATCCAATAACGAATCCATCATCTCTGCAGTTGTAACATTTATAGGCAACGCAGGAGGCTATAATTGTGAGCATAGCTGTAGTATGCTGTGTGCAGCCAATAAACTGCAGGGTTTTTGTTTAAAAGCACCAGGGTGGGCATGTTGTTGATAGTGTTTGCGTGGCCTGAAACATTTCACAGTGTGTGAAATCCGAGCATGGACTGGGGTGTCACGTCATCTGAACTGGAGCCAAGGAATTCCTGTGATGCCACAGTGTCATTTAGCCCAGGAATATAGCCAATTGTATTCTGAAGAGAAAAAGTGAAATGTTAGTGGGTGATGGTGGCTTTTGTTAAGTGTTACAGTGCCAGAGACCACCATTGCACCTCTATATCTTCACAAAACAACAGGTGGAGGGCTGCCATACAATTGTTTATACCCATGTCCCGTATATTTAACATTTAAACACGGGGAACACGGCTTTTACCTGGTCTCTATGTTGAGTCTGATTTTGGACTGCAGGGAATCAGTGGACAAGGAGCTGGACCTGGTTTTGGTGTGCCAGTGTCTCTAGAAGATGATGGTCTGGGCCTTTTGGGAAACCAGGACAGTCAAGAGGCAGCTGCAAGTAAGAAGGACACAAAGAAGTGAACTTAGCACGATCTAGAGTGATAAACAAAACCAGTAACGCTTAAATCGGCACTGAGAGTGATTTATGAGATACATGCACACATAGTAATGCTTTTGTCAATCATCTCCCAGATAACTACTCAGTGACTGACAGTGAAGAATGAGACCAGCTGGAGAAAATATTGTCATCCGACTTGCATCCCCCTTCTCAGCTGGAGTTCTTTACCCCCTCTCCCTTTCCATAATGACAAAACACTTCTACAAGCACTGGTGCTTGTAGACGAGTTGACAAGCGCACACCAAATAAATAAATTGAGCGAAGCGTTAAATGAATTTGTCTTACAAATTAATTGTCTAAATGAACAATAAGTGATTATTTCATTTTGGGAGTTTTGCCTGACTCACTGACTGTCGGGTTGTATTTCTCATGGGGGTGGGGGTTGTGGCTCTGGAAACTGACCTAGTTTTATTGTGAGGGGTGATGGGGGAGGCAGTGTATAAATATGAGTGTGTGTGCTTCTGTGTGTGTGTGTGTGCACAAATGCATGCTCTGGCATGGGAAGAGCACTATTTAAAGAAGCGGGTGAAGAGTAACATGCCAACCATCTTGATTGCAGTGTACGTGCACTATTTGTCTAACAATGTTTACTTGCATTTGTAAAAATAAAAAGTGCACTAATGTTATTTCAACCTTTATAGACACATCTATAGCACCACACCCAGGACACTAAATATATGGAAAGAAATGGTATCATCTTAAACAAAAATTGAAGGTGACAAGAGGTGGGAATTGATATAGTATTCAACTGTCAACATTACTCATCAGTGTCGCGCCCCTGTCGCCAGACAAATCAACACGGCAACATCCGGCGGGCGATTGGTGGAGAAAAATCATGCATGGTCACATGAGTGAATAATGGGCATTAGGCTGCGCGGAGAGCCAATGGCCTGCTCCACCACCTGACCGCCCTTTGAATATTGATGCCACACTCCGCCCCGCTGTGTTGTTGTGGTGTGACATTGTCCATCACCACAGTGGGACATTTTCTGCGCGCAGCCCACACCGGTCGGGATGTCTTCCTTGCTGAAGCCGTTTTCGGTGAGCGACGGGCCGTGTGAGAGCGGCGGAGGCAGGGGAGGATGCCCGTGCCCGGCTCTCCAGCAGCGCCTGGGCGCCGCGGCGGGGCTCGGATCCTCGCCGGCCCACCGGCGGCCGGAGGCGGCACGGAGGAAGCTGGCGGCCGCCGCGGTCGGAGGCAGGACGATCACGCACCCCGGAAAGGCCATCCTCGCAGGTTGATATGACGATGCACCAACACGCAACACCGCCTTCACCACACGGCAGAGGCTGCAATCGCAGTCCGTCGCACATTAAGGTGCACATGCAGAAAGTGGGTCAAAACGCGCACAGGCAACAGGGGTGCTACAGCAGCTGCATGGATGTGTCTGTCTCCTCTATATTTATTATTTATCTATTCATGGGTCATTCGTCTAAATCTATAGATGTATATCCAGAAGCTGAAAGTCCCGTGCTGCCTACTGGATAAAGGCAGGTACAGTCAGCATCTCTCGGCTATTCATTCCAGCGAAATCCAAGACACCGGTCTATAGCCACCTCACATCAGCACTACAAAAAACTAGATGTCAGGCCTGATCGAACCATCACCATCACTCTGCAGTCCATCCGTGCCATTTCTTTGTGTACCGGAAATGAAATGCCGAAAATTTCTGCTGCTCCCAGAACATTCAAGATCAGTTTCGCAGGGATTCAACAAACCCCCCCCCCCCCCCCCCCCCCCCCCCCACAAACCCCCCCCCCCCCACCTCCCCCTATCCTCTGCCCATCACTCAGGTGGCATCGCAGGAGGGATCGAGATCTGCATCACCTTCCCCACAGAATACGTCAAGACCCAGCTGCAGCTGGACGGGAGAGCCAACCCGCCCAGATACAGAGGGATCGGTAAGGTCACGTCTGACCGCTGACCCACTCCAGGTTCGTGCGCTACTCCTCTGATGGGTAACCAACCCCTGGCTTCTCTTTGTTGCGTTTCTGTACAGGTGACTGTGTGAAGCTAACCGTGCAGGATCACGGACTTAGAGGTCTGTACAGAGGCCTCAGCTCCCTGCTCTATGGATCAATACCCAAATCTGCCGTGAGGTAAAGAAGCACACGTGGCCGAAAGGAGATTTTACCAGACAGATATGTAAAGACATACACTGCACGAGAGAAGCACATTAACGTTCATTCGTTTGGCTTTAAGGCATCACAGATTACCAGGGCTGTAATCTCAAGAGCTGACTCATGCCTCAGCACCGACTCAGCATTTTATTGGTACTTAAGACAGCCAAGTGTGAAGGGCTGCAACCTATGATTACAGATGGCATCAATTAAAAAAAAGTGTATTCGTTTTTTTGGACTAATAAAAAATGTACCAAACACATAAAAGTTTAGTATGATTTAATCCAGTGCATTGTTTTTTCCCAAAAACCTAAATATGCTTATCGCTTACTATAGTAGACAAATTAAAACCTGGAAACTTAAGCCATCAAATGCTTTTTTGCAATTAAACAATATGGCCCAGTCATTCAACATCTTTCAGTCAACAAACCAATATTTCTACTAAACAACTACTTGCAATGTTACCGATCTTACCCAACAGACATTTGGGCCTATGGCGGAATCCATCGAACAAGCGTCTGCCAATTGTTTCTCATGGCGGGCCAAATTATTCTCACTCGTATGAGCTTCCCCACTTTCTCGCAGGTTCGGCACGTTCGAGATGCTCAGCAACCCGATGCGAGACGCCACGGGTCGGCTAGATAACACGCGGAGCCTCCTGTGTGGGTTAGGAGCAGGGATCGCGGAGGCCGTCGTGGTCGTCTGTCCCATGGAGACGCTCAAGGTGCGCACGGGATAAAAAAAAAAAAAACTCTCTCGATCTCTTTTCTTTCGCCGTAAACACACACCTTGACACAACGACATCAACAGCGATCTGAGTGAATGAAAACGGCTCCTCCTTTTTTCCCTCCCCCCCCCTCCAGGTTAAGCTGATCCATGACCAGTGCTCCCTCAGACCACGCTACAGAGGCTTCTTCCACGGCGTCAGTGAGATAATCAGAGAACAGGGTAAAAAAAAAAAGAGCGTAGGACGAGAAAGACCTGTTCAATAAGATACGTTTCCACCCCGTTATCCTAAACGAGCCCCAACCTGTTTGACTTCAGGCGTGAGGGGGACGTATCAAGGTCTGACGGCGACTGTGCTGAAACAAGGAAGCAATCAGGCCATTCGATTCTATGTGATGAACTCACTGCGCAATTGGTACAAAGGTGAGGAAGCCCAATAACGCCCAACTCCTACTAGTCCTCCATTTTGTTGCTTTCTCTCTATAAATAATAACTGCCTTTTCACGCCATCTCCCCTCATTCTCCGTGAATCCCAATTTTCGGAATTCGGCACTAAAAAAAGGGGACGACCCCCGGCGAGAGATGCACCCAATTGTCACAGCGATGTTCGGCGCGACGGCCGGGGCTGCCAGTGTTTTTGGCAATACACCGCTGGATGTGGTGAAGACCAGGATGCAGGTGGGAAACCCAGCCTCTGGCGATTTTAATACTCTGGTGAGGTTGGCCTATTCTAAAACACGTGTTTTTGTTGTTTTTTTTGTCCAGGGTTTGGAGGCCCACCGCTACAAAAACACAATGGACTGTGCCTTCCAGATTTTGAAGCACGAGGGACCCCAGGCGTGCGTAACCCTGTTCCCAGCTTGGCACCGTATTCTCTCCTACTACTGAACACACACACACACACACACCATCTAACCTCATCTCACCCTGCCCTACCCGCAGATTCTACAAAGGGACAGTTCCGAGGCTCGGCCGCGTGTGCTTGGACGTGGCCATAGTGTTCGTCATCTACGAGGAAGTGGTCAAGCTCCTCAACGACGTGTGGAAGACCCAATAGACTGAACCCAAAGCGGCAGACGCGCGGAGGGACGCAAGGAGCACCGCCTCACCCTACGCACAACTGAGCAACACTATTCCAAGTCATCATGCAGGCTCTCTGCGTTCGCCTGGAGCAGAAGACACGTCATCTCGAGCAGTTTCCACTCATAAAATAAATGTATCTGCGGGACCCATCGAAATACGGCGCGACAAAGGAGAGAGAGTGGCAGAATTGCAGAAAATCTGATAGCTGTTTGGCATTTCGCCGCTAAATCTCTGATGGTCAGACTGAGGAACAAAGAGGGATCATTTTATTCCGAATGACAGGAGAGAGCAACATTGTAAACAAAGAGGCGACGCGTTCATCGGTGCACCTGACCAAAACTCGTAGACGAGACAAATGAGTATTATTAACAAAGGGATTTAATGAATGGGAGTGAAAATATTAAAAAATATAGAGTAGGGGCAGAGGTAGGTTTTTTTTTTTCTATTGTTTTAGCTTTCTATGACTGTTGTTACTGTACATGTTGTAGAGTGAGCACTTTGTACTGAAACCATGAATGTGTCTTCTGATTCACGAAGTACTTACTACTTAATACCGAGGGACAACAGAGAAGAACGAGTGGACGCCAACAAGGCCGCTGCGGTACTCGAAAATACCCGCGCAGAACTTCAACACATGTCGGTGTTGTAATTGCGAAACTTGACTGTGCTTGTGGCATCATCATCATCATCATCATCATCATCCCACTAAAGTATCGTGTCTTGGAAAGTTTAGCTGCTGTTCATCGTGCATTTTATGGTCACTGCTGACAACAGGGTCGACGGCACGAAGCTCGGTGTGGCATCGGGCCCTGTTGCACACCTACACAGGCTCTCTGGCTTTCAGCTCTACCGGAGCAAATACATATTCATGAGCACACTGGGGTAAGCAAATCCTTATTTAGCACAATATTCACGCGCAGTCTTAAGGCCAGTTTATAGCTGCACAACTACACCACTCAACATCTGAGTTTCTAAAGTAGGTGGTTGTGTTTTCTGCACACAGAGGCTGGAGGCGAAGGCTTTATTTGGGGAAAACATGACTAAGCATTACTTTCTACAGCTCCTCAGTCAGGCCGACTCATGCTATTTCTAACCAGACGCTGGTGAAGCGATTTCTTTCCACGAAATCATGTGAAAAATATGAAACTGTCTAAGCCATACAACTTACTTGAATATTGTTTCTGTTTCATAATCCTTTTTTGTTTTGTTTTACACTAACTGATGCAATAGTTAATTAGCCATATTTTAACACATTCATTCTTTTCTAACCCCGTTTACATTTGTTGGGACTCCAGCAAGGGGAAAGTATAGGTCAGGGGCTTGTTAACTAACAAAAAACTTAGGCAAGGCTCCTGATTGACCGGAACTATACACAGCCTTGCATAGCAGCCTTCTACTTATCTTTGCTACTTCTACTTCTACTTCTCACTAATATTGCTGACAGAAGCAATTCTATATAGCGTTTAAACCAAAAGGAATTGAAAAATGTTTAATCTTCATTGTGTACAAAGACAAAGGCACATTTTTACTGTATACAACATTTGATTTTATGCTTTGCTGCTTTGTATGAACAGGCCAACGGCATGTTGATCTCACCATACAACATCTCCAAGGGATTTCCCGTTAGACTGAATGATGCGCGTCGGGGGAAAACAAATGACTTAAGAAAAAGATCTCGGTAAAAAGGGTCAGGGTTGATCTTATCGGATGTTGAAACCTTTGAGGCAATATGTACATAGAAATAATGTGGTTTAATCGGTCTCAATTTAGCTAAATAAACATGATTTGAGCAATGGGAAAGGTGTGTCGCTATTACACCATTTGTGTAAATTTAACCTCCGGCAAAAGCCTAGTAACACAGTTGAGAGTTGGTGACACTTGGCTTTGGCACACAGGCAGAACAATTCAGTAGGTTAAGGCTTCGCTGACCGCGGGACAGAGGGGATTAAAGGCTGACGGAGAGGGGCGAGCGCCGTCGGCATTGACATCACGGAGGAAGGTATTAGCGCTCCCACCTGTCACCTACCTAGTCCACCTGTCCCCTCCAGGATATAGTTCATCTAACGCTCGCGAGAAACTAATGTATTTGATTTCCTGTTGAAATGTCATTGTGTGGTTTTATGCGTATATTATAAGGTTATACCCATGTCAGCACCCCTGGTGTGTACAAAAAAGTATGTACATACACAGAAATCCTGTCACAGATTACATCTGCATCAGCAACTGTCCCAATGGAGGGATGATCTAATGACTTTAAGCTCCCATTTTACATCAACACTGAGCCAAACACCTTCCTTGTCGTCGGTATCCCCATGGCATACGCATCGCGACCAGAATAGGGGTTCCATGAAACAATGCCACTTTTGACAGACAGCCTTATGAAGCCTAATGAGGGATTAGGTAGTCTAGTCACCCTTGCTCCAGCTGTCTGTTTCGCTGTCTGCTTGACAATAAAGTCTTGGTGAATCTTCAGCCAACGTGAGGTGTGCCTATCTTCTCCATCTGCACACATACAACACAAGGCCAAGGTATTAGGTCTGAGGTATCATGGGTACTTAACGTTTAAGACTAAGCAGGACTGATAAAGAGATTAGGAGGCTTCTTGGCATCTCACTTACATTCTGAGACATTTGTCTTTGCCGCCACTGGCCACCCTTTGACCATCAGGACTCCAGTCCACTGCAAACACCTGCATAAACAAAACAAATGCAATTAGATTAACTAAAAAAATATAATAAATGCACAGAAATCAGGGCGCAGCGCTCAATTCCTTTTTCCTCACCTCATCAGCGTGGCCAGGTAGGTCCATGTTCAGCTTTCCCGTCTTTATGTCCCAGACTTTGAGCGTGCTGTCACTGCTGCCACTGACCAGCAGCCTGCTGTCTGCAGACCACGCTACTTGATACACGGATCCCACATGGCCGCGCAAGGACAACAAGTACCTGCATGTACGCAAGCAGACATGATTTCACAGTGGCAGATTCCAATGGTAGGCCTATCGCACCACCACCTGGACAACTACGGCATTGCACCAGGATTTGTGAAACCTCATCAAGTGCCCAACAATGGGGTTTGAGATATTTTCTTACTTTCCATTGCGTCCGTCCCAGATTTTGATGGATTTATCGAATGAGGCTGAGGCGAGCAGCCTGGTGTCCGGGGAGAAGAGCACTTCGTTGACCAGAGCGCTGTGGCCGGTCATTCTGGCCAGAGGCTTCTTATCTTCTGCAGGATTCCACATGAACAAGGTGAAATCATCGGAGCCAGAGACCAAACGCTCTGGAGCTGAACCCTGCAGCAAGAGGAAAAGAGTAAGGGCATAAGGTCTGCTATTTGCATACAGACGTGAACACATCAGCACTACACAACACAGATGAGCTCACCCTGACTTTTTGATATCTCTGCAAGGCTTTCTCTTTCAGCTCGTCCACTGAGGGGAAAACAATGCGTTGTTAGATGAAATACATCCTCCGCAATGGGAACATTTCTCCGAGGAACCTTGTATATTCAGATAACATTTTTTACAAAAATAAAGTGTCTGCTCTTACATGAACCGTTGAGATCCTGTGGGTTTATAGTGGCAGTTGAGGGATCAAAAGCACCAGTGCGCAGGAGGTAGTCTGTGCTGAGAGCCAGGGTGTTCACCCAGTGAGCATGACCCTGCAGAGTCCTGCATTGGACGCCCTACATTCACAGATAGAAAGAAACATCTATTAAGACTTGCTTGGCCATGATAATGACTTCTTCTCTTTCAGCTCATTCTGTCAGTAGCCAAAAAAAACATGTTGTCCGGCACTGGCACACACACACCCACTCACATCTTTGGCTCTCCAGACTTTGATGGTTCTGTCCTGAGAAGAAGTGTACAACAGTCCATCCCCTCCCCACTTCACACAGGTGACTGACTGAGTGTGTCCGGTGAGGATCTTCTCACAGCGTCCCAACACTGTGTCCCAGATACGGAGGGAGCCGTCCTTGGAGCTACTGGCTAGGAAACGGCACTCTGGGTTACTGAGAGGGGGAGGGTGATTTGTTAAACAGAAAATCAACAACTAATCAAACTAATCTTTCAAATTTAAAATCAAGTAATAAAAAATAAAAAAGCCGAGGTCATGATGTCACATCTCTGTTCAACCACTATCAATAATGAATAGGTAGCATTTTGTGGATGTGAAAGAGTGGTGACTTCACTCACAGATGGAGAGGTTCCCAGCAGAGCCAAGTGATCCACTTGGTGTGTCCTGTCAAAGTCTTCCCAATCTGTGTACCCGTCACTGGATCCCAAAGACAGATCTGCAGGACGTCACCACATAACATGAACACATGTTTCTTTTATACAGCATGATTCATGCAATACCAATAGCTTCACATTAAGCAGTTAAAAACACCAATGATAAAATCAGGAACAAATATTCATGGGTTACATCTAACAAGTACAGATAAGACGTGCGTGTTGGAAGCACACCTGACTGTTCTTGCACCCTGAAGCAAGTTTCTTGCCATCAGGTGACCAGGCAATGCTCAGTACCCAGTGCGTGTGTCCTGAAATAAAGGAAAATAAAGCACAAGGGTGTTTTCATTCATTCTCTTTCGCACATAGCAGATCATAACGCCATAAATAAGAGAATATATACCTCTGGCAGTGTGGTGGGGCGTCTCAGTCATCAAGTCCCAAAATCGCACCGTGGTATCACCTGAACCACTTGCCAGATATCTTAAACAAACAATTAGAGCTAAATCAAAAGAATGTCTAAACCTACAAATGGCATTTATCGATGAAACATCAAAGTGTGTTCCCCTCTGATTTATGTAAGGGCCCCTGTGACATATCAGCATCCACAGTACTGTATAAGACAGAATGCAAACGGGCAAAAATAAATTGTCTATCAGGGTTACTCACTTGCCGGTGGGGCTGAAAGCAGTTGAGATGACGGCTTCTGTGTGTCCCTGCAGTGTGCTGGTGCAGCGGGCCACGGCTCGAACCCTGAATACCGCCTGAGGCTGGTACACAATTGGCAGGACTTGTTCTGTCTCGATACAAAGAGTCTTCACACAAGAGCCCAGACTGGACACCACCTCGGCTTCTCCACGCACAAAAAAGGCCAGTGGTACCGGCTCATCCTGTAGTGGATTAAAGACAAAATTGCATATATTTAAAGACTTTAAATGACAGCTTTATACGTCTTTAAAAAATATGACTAAGCAGGCGTTCAAATTAAACCTATGCATGGGCAGGTGGATGTTTGGGTGGATTTTATTTGTATTACATTAAAACATTGTTATTATTACTATAGTTTATAGTATTCACTAATAGAATACTGCCCATAACATATTTTCATTTTGAAATAAACAGCTTCGTCAGTGCACAAACTAGCTATTAATAGAAAACTGGAATGTTTTAATGTGCAAATTAAAAGATACGCATTATACTTTATATTACACATTATCTGGTAGCTACCTTCTGTAGCAGTGCATTGCAGACCAGCTGTAGTTTGTCAGGGGTGATGTCCAGAGGCACATCAAAAGGTGAACCCAGAACCTCCCCTTCCTCGTCCTGGAACTGGATCAACAGCCGCTCCACGTCCTCACTAGCCATTCTCCGTTCAGTTTAAATAACACTCTAAAGGCAAGAGATGTTTATAAAGATTTAGGGATACACACATCAAATTTATTTATGTAGGTTAGGTTTATATCCCCTCAGTGTTTTCTAAACAGCAGGCTACGTTTTGCAAAACATATGTTGCTGAAACACACCCAGTCTCCAATAAGCCAGTAAATGTGGACAGATTGTTTTGTATTTGCTTTAAAGAAGATTTTGCACACTCTATCCTTCTCAGAACTAGGAGGACTATGGTGCTGTCATATTCCTGAAGCAACATGTTAGCTAGCCCAACAACCTGAGTCTGCCCAGAACTCAGTGATATAGAATCGTAAAGCACGAAGACAGGCAGCACACTACAGAGTCATGTTTAATACTGTTATCGCAATATTAATGACCAAAACATAGCACTTGAAATGAACTGCTTCTAGCGGTTCACTCACAGCTAGCTCATGTCAACCATACTCTACGGTGTAAAGCTAACACCGCTAGCCTGGCGCTGGCTAGCATTTAGACTCTTAATTTCTTTGGGCAACACACACGGGACAATAGGAGGACTTTCACTTATTTACACAACACATTCTAGTCTGATATGGCTATATAGTGTCAGTCAAACGTGTTTAAACTTTACCTTTAGTGGGGTAGCTGTGTGCTAACTTTCTCCACGTGCGCTTCAACGAAGAACCTTTAACGGAGAGATACTGCAGGAGGTGTGTGCTCTGTGGACAGATTGTCGCAATGGATTGTGGGATACTCGAGCAGAAACAGGTTCTACAATTTGTGTCACTTTTTCCTACAGAATATCATAAACATATACTAGTACTCTGGATTTTTTTTTGACAAGAAACCGAAAATATAATGATACGTGTATTGGGAAAATTAAGTAGGCCAAATCAGCTATAGTGAATGATATCGATGGATTAATAAAAACAAACAATGTTGAAAGTATGACTTTTTTTTCTGAAATAGGAACATGATTTTGTGTTTCTGAAATACTTTCTTTTATTGGTGGGATATTAAATTATGAAATGTTTTTTGAATGAAATATGCTTCCAAAGAGGAGAATTAGATGAGTTAATATAATGAAAACTGCCTTCCACCATGAACAGCCTGAGTTGGAGCTTTTGCCTTTCCTACATTAGATCCTACATTATTCTCCCTATCAGTTTATCAAATATATATATATAATAAATATATTATACATGTGTAATACAACATACACACTAAGAGATGTTGATACTTCTCTTTTTCTTTGCCAACAATCAGTTTCGCATTGGCATAGAGAATGAATAATGAATGGTCACTGCCTCACAGTCTGTTGGGTTATATATATATATATGACTACATATATGACTTACAATATCGTAAGTCAGATATTTGTCATAAAGCAATGTATGACTCAAAACACCTCAATGAGGACGTCCACATCAACATCTACAGTATATCTAACACCATGTACTAATGTTGTACATTACATTTAAAACAGTCATCCCATCTTTATCTAGTAGCGGGTTCAAATAATTGAAAGTAAAACTTTTAACAATTTATTTAGCCGATGGCTCGTTCTATATTAGGAGAATATTGGTAGAGTGAAAAAGCCTAGCATTTCATTTTCTAGAAAATAGTTCCCTATGATTGACAGATCATTCGGCATTATTGTCAAAAACAAAACTTAAGCATAACCTTTTCTTTTTTAAAGCACCTCTATAGTTTGGCATGTTTATTTCTGTATTGTCAGCTCTACTAGTCAGAAAAATCATAACGGCAATAAATCTTTTTCGCAGAGAAACTATTCCAGCAAGTCTGGATCTGACTTGAGATGAATTTTGGAAAGGCAGAAAGTCGACAACAACAAATCAAAGTTTCAAATAGTTTCTGTTTTAATAACCGAGTCAGCTTATTCAGTGGTCGATGGAGCTGGTATCCAGGTATTTAAAAGTCTGACCCAGTCCTGTGTGAATTTGCAGGAGAGAGAACTACTGCCGCACTGCGGTGGATTTTTTTCTTATGTGTTTAGCCCGTTGATGTTCTCAGGAACAAGGCCTTCCATAACAGCACGCTTGGACTCCAGGATCTGCGAGATCAAAATAAAGATAGGATCCTTAGCTAAACCAGTCCACTGCAAGTTTAATTTCTTACTGAAAATACAGAGGCCACTTTATGAGGTACTGGCAATAACAGTGACCCGTTAATGAGTATTACTAAGCTAATAAGTTCTCATCTTAGTGTATGAATGATAAGGTACTGAGCGATTACTCACATGGAAGTTAGCACTGAGGCCAATGATGCTTTGCATGTTTGTACTGTAGTACCCCAAAACATACTCTCCACTTAGCAGAGGGATCTCATCTCTTTCCACAGATATCTGCAACCAACACACACATTTCTATGAACGAGGCCTTCACTCATCAATTGTATTTTCATATATATTGCACAAAGCCACACTTTCACTTTTACCTGTATGACTTCATTTGTCTCCGGCAGCTCATTCTCCCTCACCCAGACAAAGGTTTCATAGTCGGATGAACTCTTGAAGCCCACCTGCAGGACATCGGCCACACGAGTTCAGTTTGTTTTTATGTCTTCATTTTTATGTAGTTTTTCCTCGTGTATGATGGGTCTCAGTACCTTGTACAGGCCAATCCAGTCCCAGGTGGACGACATGAAGTCCTCTTGGATAGCGTAGGTAAGAACCGCATCCTGGTCGGCGCTCCACACTCCCACAGGAGAGATGTGCACCATTGGTGTGTCAAAGCATTTCCTCAGCTGTGGGTAAGAGGAAGATGACCACTTAGTAGTAGAAGCGAAAAGCAAATTGATATGTATTTATTAAGCAACAAAATAGAACGACTCCAACAAAAACTCTGCTCTCACCTCCAGACTGAAGGTCGCAATGACTGGCTTGTGGTCACTGACTCCGTAGCTCATGTCACTGGTGTACTTATCCTGAGTGACCAGGATTGGATACTCATCTTGTCCATCATCACTACAAGTGGAGGCCTTTTCATCCTCCTCCTCTGGCGGTGGGGTTTTGGGTTTGATGCGCCACAGGATCCGGTCTGTCCACGCTGGTTTTCTCTTCTTGCCACTATGCAAAGCAAAGGCAAGGGTTGATACCACAGGATGAAAATTGGGATTCTCTGACATGTCACCTATCTATCCGTTTCCAATCCATCTCGCAATGTTTATATGGAGATATTGGATACAGTGCTGTTCAAGAACACAAAACAAACGCCCACGCACGCACAAAGCAGAGTACCTACGGTGCAGCATGCTGTGGTGAAATGACACATGTCAGGAGTGGGCATGGCATACGGCTCATGTCTACACACTTTCACTGTTAAAAGCAACGCGTAGATTATGCAGGAACAAGCAGTGGGGGTTGCAGGGGGCGAGCTGCCTCAGGTGTCGTGAATTGGCAGCATGTCTGAAATTTGCCTTTAGTCGAGTTCATATCAGTGTCTCCGGTGAGTTTGTGATTGAAGGTTATATGTATATATAACCTATCCCAACCTATGCAAACAGGCCGTATCTATGGAGACACCCACCTTGGCGGTTCTAGCTCCCTGTACCAGGCCCCCAACCAGACAGAGAGCAACCCCCAGGTGAGGGAGGTGAGGAGGAAGAACAGGGTGGTGCTGCAGCGCTGCACGGGCCGGGGTCTGTACATGGTTAGAGGCAGCGCCACAGTGCTCTTTCTGAGAGAGACACATACACGGGGCTAGTGTCAAAGGGGGGACATGTCTCACAGAAAGAGCAGCTCCCAAGTTCATCCCGACCTCAGGGTTTACGTGCTCCGACTACTCTGATTTTCTGTTTAGCGTGTCTCTGGGGTTGGGTCGTTAATGTAAACCAAAGATGCGGGGGCAAAAGCTTTGGCGGGGGAAAAGGACATGGTGGGGATGGTGATTACATGAGATCGGTGCAGTGACAGAGAAATACAGAAATAGGTTGGGCATGCAACGCGAAAACAAAGGGACGGTTCTTACTTAAAACCAAACCATGTCTTCGGAAAGCTGCGCAAAATCCAGATGGAAACAAATGGCACAGATGAAGTTTGTTGTGTGTTTCGGAAGTGTGTGTCTATGTTGACACGTAATACTTGTTTTGAAGTTTATGTTACCTGGTATCATAGGTGTCGGAGTTACGGTCAAACTTGTAGGTGGGATTAAAATTCAATGGCCCTTCCTCAAATTCCTGCAGGAACGGTTCCTTCTTCTTCATCATGGTGAGCTGCAAAAACAAACAAAAAGGTTTGTTTGAAGTACAGTTTTAGTATGTGTTTGAGTGTGAGTGCGTCTGTGCGCGTCTGTGCGCGCTCATTTCGGCACCTCACCTGGTCTTTGCTCCACAGCAAATTGAGGCGGCTGCTGTTGATGGATGAGCGGAGAAAGTGCAAGCCATGGTCTGCGATGCGGAAGTTCAGGTCGCCCAACCAGAACACCACCCTGTGCAAGAGAGAGGGATGGAGGCCCCATTTCTGAAGCAGCTGTGCAACCACCAACCATCAGTGCATAAACAGTACGTTTCGCGGTGCAAGATGCGCATGTGTGCTGACTTGTGATCCAGCACGTGCGGGGTGTCGGTGAGGTCAAAGTCCTGCGTCTCCAGGATGGACTCAAACTCATCCACGCGCTGCAGGGCGTAGTTCATGTGAGCCGCGAGGTGGCAATTGAGGAAGCACACCATGTGTCCGTAGAAGGAAAAGCGCACGGACACTCCTCCCTTATTACCCTGACCAAAAAAAAACAGAAAAAGGAGGAAGAACAAACGATAGTATAGGCACTTCAAGATATGATGATGACATGGAGAACTATAGATTGAGTGTCAATGTAGATCGATTAAGTGCAGTATGTAAATCCCTCTTTATATATGCCGGCAAATCAAATCCATCAGATTTCTCTCTAACTTTGATCACGGATTAGACCATGGAGTGTTGGACCCCAGCTCCACCACTGAGCGCTCTTTGTTTTGCGATTTCATCCAGTCCAAGCTCTTGATGTTCCGCTCAACAAACACAATAGGCCTTTCAGGGTGTTCTTAAAGTCCACCGCATCTGACCCGGGCTGGGTTCTTTGGGCCAAACAGTTGCCGCTGTCTGCGCGGATCAGAGCTCACCAGGGCTGCTCAAAGGGGCTTCTCTTACCCAGTAGCCGAAGATGCCAGTGCGGGTGTAGGTGGTCTGGATGTTCCTGATGTAGGGCAGGTGGATTTGCTTGGCAAAGATCAGCAGCAGCAAACCCTGCATCCTCACTGATGTCACCTACGCACAGATGAAGATAGTGAGAGATAGCGTTAAGCATCACGTCTTCCGTCCGTTTCAAATGTAATATCATTAACTCTCACGTATGAAAATATGTCAATCGAGTGTCAAAACAAATATACTGCATTACAGATGGAAACAAATACCATGAAAAGGCCAAAAAAAATCCCAATGTGCGTTGAAGTAAGGTAACCTAGTGGTTATATATTGTGGGTTTTTATTGTTTGTTTAATTCAGGGCACTGTCGTTTATATTAGCTGTTCCTCTTTTTTTTTATTTGCCTCTCACCTTGATGAATCCTCTGGGTGCCAGAGTGTCCATGAAGACATGGCTCCAGGAGTCTTCCACTAACAGGTCTGAGAGGAACCTCACAGGCGTGGAATTCACCTCCTGCAGGCTGACACACACCAACACCAGTGCGTGACAAATACATACAGAATACACACTGACATCTCGTATATATCCTGCTGCTCAATTAAAGAAATGAAAAAATATATTAAAGCCCGGATTTCAGCATTTTTGTAGCTCACCCAATCACATAGAGGTCCGTAGGAGGCTGGACATCGAGTTGCAGCAAAGAGATGACGTCTTGTGGCGGCTCTGCTGTGGCCACATTCCAGGTCACTATGTGCACCCTGCCAGTGTGTGTTTTGGGATAATGACAGCAATTTATAAACGTGGTGGAAAAACACACAATATTCGCATACTTCACTTCATGATATCCATGACTAGTACAAGTAAAATAAAAATACAGACAAACATTGACAGTTATTTTTTGAAACATCTCTTATCTTAAAGAGGTCAACGGAAACCACTATCACGTCAATTGAGAATAATGGATCTTTTGCATCATGACTTCCGATCTTCTTTTTTCTGTTCTGATGAAGGCAATTAAGGAAAAGAAGTCCTCAGGATGTGTCTGTGTTTGTGCGCGGGTGCGTGTATCCGTGTTAACTTAGGTATGCATGAGGAACCCTGTGCATGTGTCAACCTGAATGCATCTGTGGGAATGTGGCGTCCGCAGAGATGAAAAGCTTCGTCCAGCGTGCGGGACACTTCTTCACTGGCTTCGTCGTCAGAGCTCATGTCCTCTATGCAGGTCAGGAGCTGGGACAGACGCTGGCGGAGGAGCATCTTGGACCTGGAGCCCAGAGAGGCTGAGCTGCTCATGCTGTCTGAGCGCCCACGGGGACTGTACGTGAAGGGATCCATCCTTAAAAAAAAAAAAAAAAAAAAAAGGTGCTCTTCCTGTCCGGCAGCTCGTGGTACGTTATTTAGAGATGATTGATTGATGATGATTAAAAAAAAAGAAAAAAGAAAAAAGGGCAGCTTTCGGCTTGATTCCTTCCTCAGGCGTCTCTGGTTGTTTGGGTTCCGGCCATTTCACAAAAGAGGCCTTCACCCTGCTCCGAGCACTGGAGGTATCAGGAACTGTTTCCTTGCTTCTGCTTTATGTCCTCTGAAACTGAAAGGGGTCGGAAAAACAAAAAAAAAAAAAGAAGCCCTGAGTGAAGTACGACTGCGTCGATGTAGTCCTTTCTGCAGCAGCAGAGTCCAGTGTGGTCATGCAATGACGGAGCCACGGTCGACAAAGCGGTGGGGTCGACACAGGAATGTGGGCAAGAATGAGTCCGATTTGGACTGTAATCGCTGGCATGTGAATGTGTGTGTGTGTGTGTTTGTCTTTGAACGGGAGAGGAGGACCAGAGGCTGATCCTCCATCTTTGTGAGTCATGTTGCAAGACTTGAGCAATTGTTCAGATCCCTAAGAGGTTTACTTAACCATTGCTTTTTTTTTTTTTTTTCCCTATCAGCTGAGTACTTACCGGTGCAAGTAACCGTGCAATCACAGTCACGCATTAGAGAGGGGGACATCAACACACAATAGCATTAGCTTCTTTTGGCCTCAATCCAGCCTGGCCTCATATCGGTGAAAGGTTATCTTTATAAACCCACAGCAAGGTGGGGGGGGGGCGAGGTTAAATGGACTCGACACCTCTCTGAAATAGCTCTTTAATAACAAAAACTCAAATAACTCTTGTTCGAATCATGTTAAAGGAAAAGAGAGTTGGAAACAAGCTCGGAAGATAGAAACTTCC
Source organism: Colistium nudipinnis (assembly GCA_016785305.1). Classification (NCBI taxonomy): domain Eukaryota; kingdom Metazoa; phylum Chordata; class Actinopteri; order Pleuronectiformes; family Rhombosoleidae; genus Colistium; species Colistium nudipinnis. The sequence goes on from JAFBJU010000307.1 coordinate 144,800, forward strand.
AAAAGAAAGGATCCCTCGAAATATATATATATTTTTTAATTTGCTAATCTCGGGTGCCCCGATTCACGTCGCATAACAGCGTCACATGATGAAGAGAATTAGGACACATTCTTTAGCAAGTGTGATGCGAAAAAAAAAACAGGCCCCCGCCGGTCCAATGAGAAAGGATGAATGGGAGACCAGTCCTAGTCCAAGTCTATGCTTGGCTGAGGCTTGTGCAGGTTAATCAGTTTACACAACGGGCTTTACTCTTTGTTTTTCGGAACCCTCGCTGTCCGTACGTACTATTTTAAATCAATGCTTTTTGCACTTTGACTTTTGTCATTATTTCCTCTCTCCTGTTCCCAGACAAACGGTCTTAAATGAAAGGCGAATACCGATCTTACCTGCACTTGTCTTTCCCGCCACCTCGAAATCTTCCAGTGCTCATTTCCTCCCCTGCAGGAACACACAAAACACACGCATGGTGAACGCGATGATAAACTGCGGCCCAATAAAACAAAGCCAAATTTGACAGGGATGCTGGAAAGTCATCTCTGAAATGGCTTTGCGATCGCATTAAACCACGGTTAGGTTCATCCGTGTCAACGTGGCGATGCCCTACAGGTCACATGTAGGAACAGAAGAATTTCAATTCATATTTCTTCCTCATTTGATAAAAAAGCTTGATTTCGGAACACCGTAATGGATAAATATCAGGCTGGCCAGTTGTACGGTTGGTCTTTGCGAAGATAAGCCAGTAACATGTAAATACATAATGTACAGAATGTGTATCAAATCAAGTTTGTTCAAAATGAATGTGTGGCTGATTCTCCATTGAAATCCAAATTGGGAGAGCAGGCGCAACATTCTTGAGGAACCAATAACACACAGGTTCGTATTTGTTATCGCATTGTGTTAAGCCTGCACGAGTCGGTGTTTTGGCCACTTGAGGGCAGCATAGCAAACTGACTTTATCTCTGTTTTGTTTTTCAACCAACATGATCACTGAATAGGGTAAGGAGATAGGTCGTTCCAGTAAGCAGTAACCAGTCAACGTGTGAGTTGTGAATTGGAACAATGAGCATCCACTGTTAAAAATAAAAAATCATATGTGAAGTTTTAGCCTCAAATCCAAATCGTCCTAATGTTTGTGCTACAAAACCGAAATACATTTCGGGTTTTCGATAATAAGGCAATTTATTTTAATTAACAGCAATCCTCCTGAAGGCTACATCACCTTTGACCACAAAGAACCCCCTTTAGAAGAAACAACGGCACAGATCTGTCCCAAAAAGATATGGTGATAAAATAAATAAGGTGTGCTGCAGACCATTTCATTATATAGTGAGTTTTTCAGCAACAATTACATTTTCAAGAACTCACGAAGAACCTTACTCCCTGAGATTCAACAATTTAGTGGGATCAATCCAAAGAATGAGAGCTTGTCTTGTTCCTACTCAAAAAACACCACACCACAGACATCCATTCGGTTCAGTACCTTGAGCCGCGTGTCTCTCTTGTGGCGTCCGGAAAAAGCTGCAGACCCCCTGGGCACAGATGACGAAGGTCTCCAAAGGGCAGTCGAGAGACTGGTCGTGCTCTCCTACGCCGAGTGCCGTTGTTGGACCCGTTCCTCTCTTTTGGGTTTCCTCAGCTGCTCTCCTCCTGGGTGCAAGGTCCCACACGCGGCCTGCTCGGGACTTAAAGCGTAACATCGGATCAGGCTATTATCCCAGGTTGGCTCACAATCCAGTATTATCTCAGTCGTGAATGAACATGTCTGTTTTGTTTTGTTTTTTTGAATAGCACCATGACGCGCGGTGTTTGTTGCATTAAAGCCCTCTTTGTATGTGCGTTAATAATCCCCCACTTTCCTAACAGTAAGGAATGTGTACGGTGCCATGCTTCACTCTGTGCCACTTCCATTTCCAAACAATTAAACCTCATCATTTCTATTTTTAAGAGCGATGACTCGTGAAGAGTAAAATGACATGGTAGTTGGGCATGTGATTTCTTGTGTCCGGAGCTAAAATCACTTTCACTAATAACTGATTTGGGCAAATAATAGCTCATCAGATAAGACACGGTGTTATTAAAGTGTCAGCAAGGCCACAAATGCTGGATAGGAAACTGACGACTGAGGGACGAGAGGCAGGAAACAGCGTGGACCAGTCCTCAGAGTATCACAGGGCCCACAGCACGAGACAGACAACCAGTCACACTCCCATTCGCGCACAGGGTCAAATTAGTCTCCGATCAACCCCCGACCCCAGTTTGCATGTCTTTTGGATCAAACCCCCTTTTCCTTTCAAAACACCCACAAACTGTGTCTCATCAAAGTCGAAAAAAAAAAATAGGAAGCAGCTTTCTTTTCTTGGCTCCATAATCGGGATTAAAATTCATCTTTGGCCCCAAAAAAACTGGTTATTTTTACCATGCCTACGGCGTCCCTGCGTGTGTGAGCGTAACCGCCATTGGCCATCTCTGTTTTTTGCTAAATACACCAGTAAATTGCTTTATTGTTTACCTTCATTATATATCCTATAATTGTATATGTATAAACAGTATATGTTGTTGAGCTTTTCTAGAAGGAACATTGATTGCTCTCCTGTTATACAGTGCATGCATCGCATAAAAAATAATAATAATCACATTCGAGCGTATGTACAGTTGCTCTGCTTCTTTTTATTCATTTCTTACATCTCCAATGTACAGTAGTGTTATTGGAAGATAAGATGACAAAAAGGCACAAATTCACAAGAAAAGAAAAAATCAGGAGACAAGTCAACAGGAGTGAGAGAGGGAGAGAAGGAGAGAGAGAGAGAGAGAGAGAGAGAGAGAGAGAGAGAGAGAGAGAGAGAGAGAGAGAGAGAGAGAGAGAGAGAGAGAGAGAGAGAGATTGAACAATTTAAAAACAGTTTGGGACTGCGGAATCATTTGGTTTCATACTCTAACTCTAAATTGAGGAATCTAACAACAGGTATCTATGAGATTGTCTCTGTTAAACCATGTTCTCACAGAGGTTTCGTAAGGTGTCGTCTGGCTCTTAAAATGGATCTACTGTCAGTATCTGTTTTCAGTCCTTTTTTCTTTCGCGCGTCGCTGTAATCACAAAGTGAACGACCCCCCCCCCCCCCCCCCCCCCCAAGGTGACATATATAAGATGTGTATAAGAGACAGCACACACACGCCTCATCATTCACCACAAGAGGGCAAAATCTAACCAAATCTAAATGAGGCTCCGCTTAGCGTTGACACCATCCACTTATTATAGGGATCAATGAACCGACCCGAGCTGCCGTTGTACAATATGTGTTCCTATTCAGTGAGAGTGTAGTTCAGAGACCGACAACAGAGGTACAACAACATTCAGAACAAAAATATATATTCATACACTGTCCTGTCAATGAGACCTGGTCCCTGTGAAGAACAAGAGAGGGAGAGGAAGTAGAGAACTGGGTTTTTGCCCTTCTTTTCGATTTTTTTTTCTCTCCTTCCAACTACAAACCCACAGCAGCTTAGCCCTCCACTGCTTAACAAGAGCATCCTTCAAAATCCACAGCCCACCAAATGTCTATCAATATGTATTCCTCCAAATTTGTCATCAGCTCAAAACTTCCGCCCCACAAGCCACGCCACGCTCATCACACCACTGAGTGCAACTTGGTGACTGTGGTCCGTGTGATGCTGGAGATGGTTGGAATAAGAGGATCAAGTGCCGAAGAGGGCGTGCTGTAGATTTGGCAGGGCAGTCTGGTCTATATATATATACAGGTATATATATATATATATATGTGTGTGTGTGTGTTCATCTACATTAATTTATTCGCTATTTACATTATAAGTCAATACATACAGTACATCCACAAATCTCTGTGATTCAATTGGTGGCCCCATCACTGACAGCGAGTGAGATGCTCGATGGACACAGAGAGAGGGGGTTGGACATCCGGGGGGCACGTGTGTTTGCTTTAAAGAGGATGCAACGGAAACTTCATCTGACCAATAAGCATACGGGTATTTGTCTTTTAGAAACGAAATCAAAAAATGAAACAGTCAGTTAAATTCTGCTTCAAATTGAAATAAATGTGTAAAAAAAAAAAAAAAGAGGCCAAGGTTCTAGATGGGGCAAATTGAAGTGACGCCAAAACTGGCCACCTGATTAAAAAAGGAAACTGTTACTTTAACAGCTGGACATTTGCTGTATAAGAGACCAGATTTTAAGGAATTATAACTAATGCAACAACTGTCTGTCATTTATTCTATAAAAAAAAAAACTTGATAAGGATTTCTAATTGAGGTTATAAGCATTTTGACCCACATTGCCATAATCCAAATGTATTAGCCGAGCCACCTGTGTCAGCTATAGCCTCGTGGCGTCTACCTGTTGCTTGCTCTCTAAAGATTCCACACTGATAAAATATGCGAAGGATGAGAAGTGAACGAAGGTGGAGAAGGAGAAAAGAAAGGTGACTGAGGAGAAAAGGAGGCCACACAGACAACAACAAGAGGAAGAAGGGGTGCAGTGCCTGGTGTAAATCCCACCCCGAGCTCCATTACATCCTCCTTACTTTAGCCAGCCAGCACCACACCTGTTCAAAGACAAGCCACTGTACATTACTCATGTACACTCATGCATATACCGAAATACCACACTATGACAAATAACAGTATCCAGATTCAGGAAAAAAAACAAAAAAAAAACCCACCTCATCCAAAGACAAATGCAACGAAACCAGCAGTTAATAACTCATCAAACCACCACTTGACTTTCAGCTTCCACTCTGCTCGACTATACTGTTCATGTCAGTTCAGGAACAAACTGCAGAGTAAAAAAACTCTCCTTTTTAGAGTTTAAGGGGAGAACAACGTGTCATGATAGTTATTGCTATAACTGGATAATACTATTTATCCACTGGCGGAATGACAGAATCGGTTAAAGATTGAGATGTGGATGGCATGAAGTTTTGCATTAAAAAAAAGAAATTGATTACAGTGAGTGGGAAGATCCGTGATCCTGGTCATTTTTTTGAATCAATGTTGTGATAAAAAATTGTTTTGCATTTAAGGGATGTACAGTATGTGGACAGAGAGACTGTCAAAATAAAAGGGACAGTTCTTCTCTCATTCATTTCCTAGCTGTCCACTGTGCATTTTCTGTTGTATAGCTTATTTTTGTAGACCATCTACTTCTGTAGGTGTCTCCCTACTGTATGTTTGTATTTATAGATTATATTCAACAACTGAACTTTCAAGTCGTCTGTACAGCCTGATGATACCGAAGAGCAAGAAATGATCGGATGTAGGAAAAAAGGAAAAACATGACAAGACCTTCATATGCTACAGAAATACACATCCACACATGCGCACGACACACACACTCACACTCACATGCACACACATCCAGAAGCACACGCATAAACACAAACTCACAGTGCAGCAAAAAAGCCAATGAATGCATCAACACCGTTAGGGGATACACGGGGATAAAGTCCTATCTGGTAGGTCAAAAGTACAGCAGACACAACATAACACTCGCACAATTGTGACCTTGAAGTTGCGGTTCGTAGATTTGCAAATTGATTTGAGCAACAAAAGGAAACACACGTGAAGAAAAGGAGGTACTATGTCAGAAGAAGAAAAAAACAAGAAAAAAACAAGAAAAAAAATATCACGGGTTAAAAACGCAACACTGAGCGAGATACAGCTTGGTCTGGAAGAATAAACATCTACAGATAAACTTACGGACAAAATCATTTAAAAAACCCTGTTTATATATATTCATATATATATATATATATTTATATATTTCAATACAATTAATCATCTCCCCCGATATACTGTATATATACATATTGGGCTTATCTTAAATTGAAATAAATCCTAAATCGCAGAGATGACACTATTCTCTGTAGTCTAGAACGGGTTAGAGACTGGGCGAGAAGGAGAAGACTGACTGACAAAATCGATAGTGCTGCTACTGGAGGACTCGGAGCAGTTATTTAGATGGGGACACTGGATGGGTTAAAAAAAAAAAACAGTGGATGGGACTCAAGGGAGGCGGGATGGGGGTGGAGAACTGTTAGTTTAGTGGGTCCAGGTCCCCGAAAATCAATTTGTACTGTTGGGGGGTGGGGGTTTTGGACCAGCCGGTCAGGTGTCGTATCGGGTGGAACAGGAGGAGGATGTGAATCCGCTGGTGTCTGGTTATTCTGGTCTGGAAGCAAAATAAACAGGTGAGGCATATACATACGGCCGTTCACGTTAAAATATAGAAAAGCTGGTGGTAACACTTAGCAGTTAGAGAAAGCAAAGCAAAACAGAAGAACTACGGCCAAGACGTACTGACCGGCAGGTTTAAAAAAAAAAGAAGGAAACACAGCCACAAAAATAGCCTCTTTGCCATGTTTCAGGAATAAATCAGGCCATAAATGATATAAAAACGGGATAAGAAACTCAGTAGAATGCAGGCAGTAATACAACTGGAAATGCTGGTGTATGAAAGTGCTACTGAAGTGTAAACCGCAATTGCCATTTCGGACGGGTTAGGTCATTGACATCTACACCAGCAAATATTCAACGTGTAGCATTATAAATGTGTCCTATACTGAAGCAAATTAGCCCCGAATCTTAAAACTGACCAACATAAAAAGAGCAAAAACATTTTGCCTGTAGTTTTTCTCCATAAGTGTGTCGACACAATGACGGTGAAACAAACGATACCAAGGTGCTACGCAAAGGCTCGCAGAACACCCAAAGTCCTCTCACCTGATGGGCGGCAGCAGCAGCAGCAGCAGCATTCACGGTCTGACACTACCTCAGTCCTCTAGAGCCACCATCCCCTTCACGGGGTCCTTCACTCTCATCTGACGGAAAAAACACGCACACACACAAAAAAAAAAAAAAGCCGGCGTGTAATGTCACATGTATTTATTAGATAAAGAATGTGTCTGTCCCACTCACTTCATCTAGCTCCTTGCGCGTCTCCTCCTCCATGCGGCGGATGTCGTCCATGTTCAATTCGATCCACTTGTCGATCCAGCAGAACAGCTGACGGTGGAAATTGGTGAACAACCGCTTCTCTTGCTGCGGGTGAGACGTTTTATAATTACAGTCTGCTTAACCCTGTTTAGGGCACCGCTGAAGGTCGCTAGTTCAAGCTGTCCTAATGTGGGACGCGTGAGCGCGGGCACACGAGGTACAGCACTACAGCACGACACGCGCACACATGCACACACGCACACACACTGTCTAGGAGGCAAAGCAATGCACATATTTCCTGTGGGAACAACACAATTCCTCAACCGAGCTTGGCCTGTGGCTATTTGGACGTGTTAATGATCACAAAGGCTGGTATGCGCCCCCGCAAACGGACCTTTTGAATGAAATTCTCCACTTTGTTTTGCAGGCCCCACCACTTGAATTTGACAGTGACCAGTTTGTAGGCACACATGTGTGGGCAGTCTTTCTTTTTAGGAAGTTCCTTCTGCAAGTACACGAGAAAATGCGTTATTTCGAAAAAGGTTAAGAAAAGATGCATGACTAAAGACATAACTGCACGCTTTGAAATATCAGGTTTTTTCCCCATTTCTAAATTCTGATAACCAATAGATTTGATTCTGCATGTAAAAGTAGGGGAATATTTCAACCTTTGTCAATGTATTTCAATAGATTTGATTCTGTATGTAAAAGTAGGGGAATATTTCAACCTTTGTCAATGTATTTTATTTGTTAATTAACCTCAAATAGTTTTAATTTAAATCCACTGAGGTAAAAACTGCCACAAAATTAATTATTAATTAAGATTATTATTATTCTTTTTTTTTTTTACTTTTTAACAACAAGACTGTACCTTCCAGTCTGGTCCTAGAGGGCCTCGGCTTGTCTTCAGCGACTTGAACCTGCACGGGTCCTCCTCTGGTTTATAGTCCTGGACAGGCACAGGAACGACCAGAATTTCCCACATGGTTACGAATATATAAGAAGTGAGAGATGCGGCATCTGAAATCATCTCAATATGGATTCACCTTATGCTCCACTTGGCTTCTGTCCGCAATATCAATGTAGACGACATCCACCTTTTTCCAAGTTTCGGCATCCAGACCGTGTACCTGAAGCAGGAGCACGAGAGTGAGAAACTGACACAAATCTCTGCCGGCAGCCCACCGACAACAGAGGCGAGAACACAATTGTCAGGGTAAAAATGTGACGGAGATATGCTCATGAATTTAAAATTGGGGAATACACGTCTCTGGTCATTTACTTCCCAGAGGCAGTGGGAAATGTGACAAGTAAACCAATTGATACCGTGTGAATTTAAAATAAAGCATCAGAGGTGTAAAATGCTCACTTTTCTCCACACAACACACATGCGCACATCCCAATTTCTGAGGCTGCCCACAAACACATGCTTCTCTGCTGATGCCAGTCTTTTGTTCTCACATTTTCAAGGTGTCCCAAGTCTGGTTTGTGCCATGTCTCAATCTTGATCAGGAAGTTGTCTTTCATGTACTCATTCTGCAGCGAAAAGAGAGAAAGCTGAGTGAGGAGGGACAGTATGTCTACAGCGAGCAATTAATACACTAACAAACGCACGCACCCACACACACACCCACAAACGTCAAGTCTGACTATCTCTGCTGCTGCTGCCGTGTGACTGAAACAGATTGGGTTTCTTCCACAACGTTCAGGTTAATTTGCTGCCACAAGGTCTATCAAAGTTTCGTTGCACAGTTTTTACACATTTGAAATGTATAAAGGGAACGGACACAACAAATACTTACAGTGATAACTGCAGACCCACGTGGACAAAAAGTGAGAGAAAAACATAATGCAGTTAAGAAACAAAAGCAATTTGATCACAGTTACAGTGTTGGACAACAGGTCAAAGAGAGCCGTTTTTTTAATCAAATGAGAATCGAGAGCATATGTTCAGGTTGTGCATTTGAATATCCTGTGTGTTTGTGTGACAGCTGGTTGTCAGGTAGCTAGTGCGTGTGTGTGTGTGTGTGTTTGTGGGTGTGTGTATGTGTGTGCGTGATCCAAGCCTGGAAGGCTTGCATGACACTTCTCAGTGGCCACACGGTAAATTATTAATTTGCTCCTTCAAGGTAACAGAGATCCAGAGAAAGGCAGAAAGAGATATAGAAGAGGGGGAGAAGGAGAGGGAGGGGGGAGGGGGAGGGAGAGAGAGAGCGAGAGAGAGAGAGAGAGAACACGTGATTATATTTAGCATCATTATTCCTATTACAATGATGTATGTTGATGACCTACTTCCTCCAGGGGCCAATTTTAAAGGAGTTTTGAGTTTAGTTATCACCAAGGCTTTGGCCTCAAGGCACTGATGCCTGAGGTAGATATGAAAAAAAATATATATATGGGGACAGGGTTTGAATTTTAACAGGAGCCATGAGTCTGAAAAAAATGAAAATATAGGATGGGCTCCAAAAGCGGTGCAGTGTGCCATGCTGTGTTTGTTTGTTGTGTGTGTGTGTGTGTGCGTGTGTGCGGGTGTGTGTGTGGGTGGGTGTGCGGTACCTGTGCGACAGTAGGGGTATGCGTTCCAGGCTTTCTCGTGGATATTGAGAGCAGAGGCTGGAGCCAACATTCTGACGAATGACGGCACTTTACTGCATCGAAGAAAACAATGTAAGCTTCTTGATAATGTATTCATTGTCTTTCTACTTTTCAAAGGAGTCATCGACCACTTCACACCAGCCCAGACCAGAATGAACACCGCGCACCTCTGCAAATGGTAGATTTTGTGCGTGTACTGTCCCTTCTCGCCTTCCTTCTCGTAGGGCTCGTTTTTGAGCACCTCCACTCCTTCTCCTCCGCCCGTCTCATTCTTGCTGGCCTCAGCCACAGAATACAGCTGGCCAACCTGGTACTGGAAAAAAAACAAAAAACAAAAAGGTCGTCAAATAAAATGTCATGGCAAGGGGAGACATATTTACATGTGGCTCTCGCGCCTTCGCTCAGCGACAATATCTAGCCTGAAGGCGAGGTTTCAGAGTCACATCGAGATATCTTTTCCTTCGTCGGCGCCTCTATTCCAATCTCAAGTGATGGATTACTCTTTCTTCTTATCCCCCGATCGCTGCCTTCCGTCGTCCCCTGTCAATGAATCCTCATAATCTCTTCCGTGCACTCGTGTCCGCCGTACTTTCTTCCCGTGGCATCTCATTTCCGGCTGCGGCCCGAACCGCTTCCTCTTTCGCGACCTGTGCACAAACTCCCATCCCACTCTCCCTCTCCCCCCCCTCCCCCCCCCCCCCCTTTTTCCCCATCCTGTGTGTGCATGTGACAACAAAGGACAATGGCTCCTTTCATTTCTTAATCACCTCTAATCCACCGTCCAACCTCTGCGCAAAGCTGGACCCGAGCACAAAGGCGCGCTTGCAACAAATCGTGAACGTGGCGCGAACCGGCGCTATACGGTGAGAGATTACAGGGTTTCTGTGAAATCAACGAGAGTATCAAAGGTTCCGTTTTTTTATACATGGAAATGTACAATTAAAGCAGAATAACGATAAAGCCAATGGCCTCCCATCAGCGTGCCGAGTGCGAGATGTTCTCTAGGTCTTTGAGACCAGAGCAGTAAAACACCTTTTTTTTGCCTTTTTTTTTTTTTGTTTGTTTATCTTGTGTGTGAATGGAAAAGGTTACACCTGTACCATACTGGCTTAAATTAGCTCGGCACGAAAATCAAGTCAAATGTGTCAAGTTACGTTGTTGGACAAACAGAAGTCCGGTGGGAAATCCGATCTTATGAGCTGGAGCAAAGTGATTCCATCATTTTATCTCCAAATAAAACTGCAATTCGGCCTATGGAGCCTTTGGAGGGCAGAGATTTAATTGTGGGCAATAAGGGATACTGGAAAGAACTGATAGCATCCAAATCTAATCAAATTGAGGATGGATTGCTCAAGCATTTGGGGCGGACCACAATAGGTGGTCTGTCGTAGACGGTGGAAAATAGCTGAGAGAATACGAGGCTCGGGTGAGATGTGAGGGGCAGAAGGGGGCACGTAGGATTCAAGAGGGGCCCTTACTCCGCCGTCTTCTGGATTTACAGACCACATATCAGATCTATGATGCCGTTTTAGAGTTTTTCCAGGAACTACCGGTGATCATGACGGTGACAATCCAAAATGATTTGTGGAGACAATCGTCTCCAGACACCAAATCAACTGCCAGGAGAGGGACTCAAGATATATGACTCATGTCAACTGCCAGCTGGTTCGGAGGTAGAATGAAAAGGAATCTATACAACCAGAAGATGTTTCCAACTCTTCTCAATTTGCTTTCGTTGCAACGCTGCATTGACAATGTTGACACATACCGCACACTATGTGTGAGGAAAGATTACACGAAGAGGATATGTCATCCTACCCTCTGCTGCAAACCGGTTATTTGAGACTAATTAGCGTATGCAAGAGCAGATCAAGGGGCCTAAAATATTCATCATCATTTATCTCAAATTTCTCGATCAGAAGTAGATCCGTTGATAATAATCGATCAATTAAAAGCAGAGGACGGGAGGGGGAAGGGGGTTGAGGGGTGGGGGGGGTACACACGGTTTCAGGTGACTCATTTACAATGCAGGCCTGAATAGAAAAGCAAACGGCCGATGAAATGAGGCTAACAGGGGACACAGGGACACCCAGAGAAAGGGAGGACAAGTACAGCGAAAGACTTTGCTGACTCTGTTGATTCAACTGTCAGCTTAGTACCTTCTTAAACGCGAAAGATGCTCGTTACAGCACTGAAAACAAGGCTTTTTTAGGCTTATAGGCGTGTTTTGATCTATATTATTATTATTATTGTTATTATTATTATTATTATTATTATTATTATTATTATTATTATTATTATTATTATTATATATACTGTATATAATATTGATGAATACATGTGGTTCAAAACGTATCCAGAAAAGAAAAGTGATGTGGCCAAAAAGAAACACACACACAAACACACACTGAAATGTATCGTAATTAAACTTACCTCTTCCACAGAGATAGGAAGAATCACGCGACTGTAAGAGATGGACAAAGAAATGGAATTACTCTTAAGCATCAAAAAGCATCACTCAAGCCTGAAGCTTTGTTCCTGCACTGAGCTGTACACATTGTACGACGTTGTTGAGCTCAGTGTACATTGAACATGGGGTCTTGGGTCTTCATTAACCAACCCTGTGGCGCGATTGGTTGGGAACAAAACAATATCCTCCGTGTCCACTTGGTTTTGGTTTAATTGCAGCCATGTACAGCACAGTGGCTATGACACAACATGATAGGGTGGCAATCACCAAGCTTCATTTTTCACACTGTGAAGTGGATTAGCCTGGAGAAGACCCCGTGAGTGACACACTGACCACATGAAGTGACATCTTTGAAGATTGAGCTTGATAAAAAANNNAAAAAAAAAAAAAAAAAAAAAAAAAAAAAAAATCTGCACCCCAATTATCAGACAAACGTCCGACTGTCGCACGGCACTGATACAAAGGACCCTCCAGCTGAAATGATAATGAGCCGTAATATATAAGTGGGTACAGTGCAACACCTGCTAAAGCCATCCAACAGTTACGGCGCTATTCAGCTCTCCTCAGTGTCATTGACTAACACGTCGCATGTCCACATTCAGAGAGAGAGAGAGAAATTGACTGAGCGCATCGAGGAGACTTTGGCACGACGCACCGTCCTTTGTTCACGGTGCGAACAGGAGAATCATTTTCAAATTGTCCAAACTGAACAAAAGTTCAGCGCCTTATGGGCGAAATTCACATATTGCGCCGTGAGTCATCAGGAGAGAATAGGTGATTTATTCTTTGCTATTCTGAGAAGATGTGTATATGCTTCGATGAAGCAGGGAAACAGCCGACATCAAATTCAAAGGCTGAGAGGTGAATACCAAGTCGACCCTGTGAGCACTTTGTACAGTGGGGGCTTGATGTTTCTTTTTTTCCTTTTTTTTTTGGACCATATCATTTAAAGAATTAGGCGTTAAAAGAAAGAAAGGTGAACGTGTTGGCTAATTGAAAGATGTAGGCTTCAGTGACGTGGCACCAGTATGTTCTACAAATACTGCCAAGACAGACTGAGAGCCGGCTCCAACACTTCATTGTTATATGCCACATAATGCACGTGCACAATATCTACATACTGTACAGGTGCAACGTGTTTGCTTTGTTTTTGTTTTTTTGCAATCCTGTGATGCATGCGGGGAAATCCGCCTAACCCTGCATGCCACTCGCCACTCCATATAATCTCCAGCCTCAGCCGGCCGCTGGGTTGGATGTGGGAACGCCAAACCCACTCAGTAATGTCCAATGACGATATTAAAACATGAATATATGCAATATAGGTTTTACACTATGGCTAAAACAGTATCTTTGAATTTATGCTCAAGTAAAGCGAGGGCCTCAATGCCCCGTCTTTGTAAATCTCCTTGGTCTGGAGAGGTCTGGAGAGAAGCATCCGCCGTGTCCCTCGGTCACACAAACACTACTCTACTCTGGTGCCTTTGCCATCCTTTCTCTCTTCCCCTCCTCCCCAACTCTCAGTCCATCTTCATCTTTCACCACTTTTTTTTTTTTCTCTTCATCACATCACAGATTGCACGGTATGTTACTGTACCACATAGTGAACGAGGAGTTATTTGGGTCAGTGGTTCATGTCTGTACTACAGGAGGACATGGATCAATTCCCTATCTCTTGACCCCCCCCCCCCACACACACACACACACGATGGTATCTTCGCGTGTGTGTGCCCATGTGATGACAGTGCAGTGCATTCAGCTCACACAAACACTACTCTTCTCTGGTGCCTTTGCCATCCTTTCTCTCTTCACCTCCTCCCCAACTCTCAGTCCATCTTCATCTTTCACCACTTTTTTTTTTTCTCTTCATCACATCACAGATTGCACGGTATGTTACTGTACCACATAGTGAACGAGGAGTTATTTAGGTCAGTGGTTCATGTCTGTACTACAGGAGGACATGGATCAATTCCCTATCTCTTGACCCCCCCCCCCCACACACACACACACACGATGGTATCTTCGCGTGTGTGTGCCCATGTGATGACAGTGCAGTGCATTCAGCATTTAATCATGACCGATTTCATTCGTTTGCCAGCAGACTGCCGAGGTGCAGACTCTCCCTAAATGAAATGCATGTGGTAAATGCATGCGGTGAGAAAGCAACAATCAGCGTTGACAAATGTATGCCCATTTAATTCCGACTCTGAACAATATAGGCTTTTCCGGATCTGATGGTGTTATTTTTGTAGTTAGGGTTAGTTCGTTTTCTAATGTGCAGTAGCCTGGCTCTGACCTCACATTGCACTATGAATAATTAAACATCCAGCATTCAAAATAGAAAAATAACCCACGATATTTCCGACGGAAGCAATAACTTGAAACTATCTAGCCTAACCTCTCAAATATGAAAGGGAAATCAGACATATGAGTTTTTCTAACAGGTGAGTCACTGGGTTCCCGGGGCTAAATGAGTCTGGAGCACACACTGACAACAGGAATCATCATCCTGTCTCAACCATGTCTACAATCTTGATTTATTTTTTATATTTTTTCCATTCTAGGCCTAATTCTAATATCACCCCACTTCATCTGCAACCCACTGGCTTCACCCTTCATTCTAACCTCCAGCTTATTCCCTGCTACAGGCCTCAGACAGACAGTTATGCTTTCAACACACCGAGGCCCGCACAGGCAATGTGTTACAGCAGTGTATCAACATGAACATATATACATTTATACATCTATATATAGATAAATATATAGATATAGTTTTCCCCTCTGCACGCGAGCTTCCCCAGTATCTGCCATCTCGTCGGCCCAGCTGTCCAACTCTCACAAACGCCTGGCTGGTGCGTCGAAAGCTCGCCATTGGCCATATTTTTTGGCCAAGCGCTCGGCCGGCTGCCACCTCCGCGACCTGCCCGCCGCCACCCACCCTCTCTTTCTCTCTCCCTCTCTCCCCGCGGGCATCCCACCAACCTCGGCCATCCCCAATTCCTCCACAGGCAAACGCTCCACGAGACGTTTCACCTTCACCGCACGGCTCACACGGGGGGACCATATCACCCCCCCCCCCCCCCCCCCCCCCCCCCCCACCCCCCCCCCCCCCCCCATCCGCGTCCCCCTCAGCAGCACCACTCAATTTTGGCATCAGTCTTTTTTGTATCTTTAAGCACCTGGTGTTTTGTTTTTTTTTAAAGGGGGGGAATTATGGGAGAAAGCCTCCTGATGAGAGCCTTGAGGAGCTGGTGGTGCGCGGTGTGAAGGGCACAGCCGCGCAGCCCGCCGGCTGCAGCAGGATGCAACAGTCGCGTTATCTCGGTTTATTCTGGGGATGCTGAGGCGTGATGGATGACAAAAAAAAGAAAAAAAATGGTGACGGACAGGGAGGCAAACAGATGCGGGACGTCGACATCACCCTGGCTGCACTCATGTAATTCCACTCTCAATGTCAGCGCTGCGAAAGCAGGCGGATGAAAGCGCGCGCACACACACACTCTCTCTCCATCTCTCTGTCACACACACACACACAAATAGACACACACTGCTATACTTACAATTCCTTTATGAGCATTTTTGCGGCGGCGCAGTATTTCCCAGCACAGCTCGATAGAGGTCCAGAAACAGGGTCGGTCCCTCCCTCCGTCGGTCTCTTCTTTCTCCGCTCGCTTCTCTTCCACCTCTCCCTCTCTATGTCATCCTACCTCCACTGTCGCTTATTTTCTTCAAGTTCACTTCCTGGTCGGAGCCGCGGAGCGGCGTTGCTGCTGCGCGCGAAGCACCGAGGCCTGAGCGCACCAAGCACACGCACAAGCGCGCGCACACACAAATTCAAGGTTCGGCACAGGGGACCGCGGCGGGTCCATCAGCTGCAGCATGAGGACTCAGAGACACGCCGAGCCACTCGGTTCTATAAATAAATAAATAAATAAATAAATAAATAAATAAATAAATAAACAAATAAATAAATAAATACATAAATACATAAATAAATAATAATAATAATAATAATAATAATAATAATAATAATAATAATAATAATAATAATAATAATAATAATAATAATAATAATAATACATAAAAATACCACATACACATTAGTACAACAAATAATAGTTACATTAAATACATTGATACTATTTCTAAAATAAGAATTGCAACACAATTCATACCAATTGGAGTTGCCTTTTGTTATACAAACTGTAGATTACAGTTAACAGTCTCCTGGCACTTATGTTTAAATTTCCCTACGGAGATCAATAAAGGTTTTTCATCATCTTCATCTTCATCATGTTTCTTTAGGTAAACAATCATAAATATACGTATAACAAAGCAGCAGTGTGTAGAGAGAAGCAGCAACATAGCTCTTAAAAGATACATCATTACAGTATTAATTAGCAGAAATAAATAAAATTGCATAATTAAGGAAGTCGTGGCATTGTAGAGAAATTCGATTTATATGGTGGCAATGCACCTAAAAGTAGTTTGCCATACTCTCACTTGGTACAGCGAACCCTTTTTCTTGCGAGTGTGCTACACCCCCTGCGTCATCGCAGTCACAGTGACGTAGAAAACCTGGTCACTCACCATCAGAGTATATGTGGGCACGGCACGGGGACCACCACCGACCGCACAGACTCACGCTGCGTCAGCCCTTTAAGCCTTTAGGCCAAATTAACCGCAGCCAATGGGATTCTCTGCATTCATAAAAAATCCCAAACCCACCGCTCCCTGTCCCCGGTGACTGACAGGCTCTCATTTTTGGATCTTGCATTTAAGGTGGATTCCGAATGACACATAAAGGCATGGTTGTGTACAGTTATCCCACCATACATCCGCACGCACAGGCAGACCAGTGACGGCCCACCACCCATGCACGGCTCTATAGAAAGGTTTTTGGCGCGTAATGCGATGGCATCACATCACCCTATAATCCAGTCCCACGTCCCGAGGATCGCAGGATGTGATAGCGTGTGCGTGAGTCTAAAATTACGTAAGAGCGCACTGCTGCTGTATTTATAGTGCATCTGCATCCGTCTGCCAACAACGGCTTATCATCCCTCTGTCATCTCATCTGCAGGGGGCTGCTGATCTATCCATCTATCCATCTATCTATCCATCTATCTTTAGACACAATTCCATGTCTCTCATCTAATACTGTATATTATTACAGATATAGATTGTAACTGGGAATTAGCAGTTGTGCACTGCCACCGTCTCTCATGTGCTGCTCTCGCTTCTCAGGTGATGCAAGGGGGCCGAGGTGTCAAGTGCCAAGCATCTGATGCAGCATGGTATCAGATGGCAGAGCAGTGTGCTCACTCAGAGCTGCTTAAACCAAACATGTAGCGAGGCTATGTGCCAGGAGCATCTGGTGTTAAAACTCTGTTCTGTATTATTAGTCACTATCAGTCTCTTTCCAACAAGCTACATAGAGTCAGCAGATTGTGAATGTTTCCCAGGCAAATAGATAGACCACATTAAACACATATTACAGAAAAGTCCCTTTGCTGTGTGCTTGAAATAGAAATCCGTGGGAATTAAGATTCGGCAGCATGTCAAATGTTGCAGGTTTGATTAAAATGCAAAACAATTAAATATTCATATTATTTGTCAGTGTATTAGAAGACCTGCTATTTTAGAATCACAAAAAGTCAAATTTGGTAACAATTAGGCTCTAAGGGCCATCATCAACCCAGGCTCCCCTTCCTTTAGTGGTGCATGGATTGGTGGCCAGCTAATACTGCCCTCTGCTGGTCAGTTGCAGAACAACCTAAAACAAACACATTTCCAGCATCTGTTCCAAAATAATAGCGGTTTTGTTAAAAAAATAATAATACGGGGAGAAACTCTCAAACTCAAAATTGCAAATCATAAGAAGGAAGAAACAACCTAAACGTATTCAAATTAGACTATTTCTCTAGAGAGGAATCAGGTGATGGAATGAACTGTGTGATCAATTTTATTTTAAAGGGGTTCACAGGGAATAAAGTGCTGCATTTCTCTTAACACTGGATAGACAAATTGAATGAATTACTAATTTAAAAAAGGGACATCTGAATGATAATGGTTTTATGGATACACTTAACAGAGAACATTAAGTGTTTCTACATGTTGAATGTACACTATTGCAATGGGCGGACTGACCTTTGACACCGATATGTGTAAAAAGTCCAATAAAGCCCCAATAAAGACTGGATCTTTTCTCCGATATGACGCTATTCTCAAAAGGAACCTCTCATAAACCTAAGGTATAAAAAAACTAAAACTATAGTTAACAAAATAAATAATCTAAACATGTTTTGCTTTCAGAAAAGCATACCATGGTTTGTTCGATGTCCCTTTTACAGAATACAGCCACAAAAAACACTGACGTTCACCCGACACTACACTAAAATGGTAGCAATGCAATTCTACACTACAGTAGTTTCCTACTGTGATAAGATGACAATATCCCCCATAATTAATCATCATAAACATCTGCACTTTCATCAGCCGTAAGGCTCATCTCTCACTATCTAAAACAATTTAGTCCGCACTTACCTGGTGCTGATCTGTCAAAAGGTCTATATAGGTCTAGACAGGTAGCACCATGTTTTTGGATTAACAAGGATGATTTAAATCAGAATATTATATATAAAAATAAGAAAACAAAACTCATCACAAATGAATCACTCACTAAGAAGGTCGATGCTTGTGATGGTGACATTTCCTAGCCCTGCCGGTGGAATTTGGGGGATAATGTTTTTTTTTTTTTCCCTTTCCTTTTTCCGCTATTATAGGGAATATTAATAGCAGTCTTCTGTGAAACGGAGCTGCACTAATGCGCTGCTAAGGGAGGAGGACATAAAAAGAGAAGTCAGAGGAATTTGGGGGGGAATGCAGAGAGCCAATGTCTCTTTCCTTTCACAGTCTTTTCCTCTCTCTTGTTCTTCATTTCCTCTCCGGGTTTCACTTTTCTCCTCAGCAACATTATCAAACGGACTTGTTTCCCTGACAACCACCGCGCAAGTTTATCTTGGAGGCACTTTGGGGAAACCGCAGGCGGCAGACTGTTTGTGTGTGATAAATGTGATATTTAGCCATTTGATGTGTGTGTGTGTGTGTGTGTGTGTGTGTGTGTATCCCCCGATTTCCATTGTTTCTCCGTAAAAATCTTAATTTGCCGTTCTTCTTTGCTCTTCATTCTGCCCTAGACAAAGGCCTCTGGGATTTCACAGCCGTTAATTTTGATGTAAATCTTGGCGTTATCCTCCCTCCGTTGCTGCTCCTTGTTGAGCGTCCACCTGTAGTAGATCAGGTAGATAGGCAGCAGGAAGCCCAGCATACTGAGAACGAGGAGTCCAACGTTGACCTGGGGGACCGCGCAAGAGTTAAGTCGTGCATAAAGGGGGCTACGTTAGGCATAAGTCGGTTTGAGTGTGTGCACATAAATACCCAGAGAGGGTCGCCCTCCAGGGGTCCCATCATGGCCAGAAACAGGGGCTGCTGCAGCAGAGCAAACACGGCACTGACCAGAGACTGCATGCCTGTAAGACTGCCAAACTGGGAGGAGGGATACCTGAAAAAACGGAGAGAGGAAGGATGAAGCGAAATTCAGGAAGAAGAAGATGATGAGAATAAGATGTGCGTACGTGAGAGAGACTTACACAGCAGCATAAAGGCCACCGACAGCAGAGTGAATGAATCCTCTCACCACCGTGTGCAGGACGAATGACACAATCTGAGACGGAAGATGAAAGAAGATCGAAATACATATTCATAATCATTTCGATTTACGCTCAGTTCGTTTATTCTAAGGATATTTATATTAGGAACGGTTCAACATTTTGGGAAACGGTATGGGAAAAAATTGCCGGTCAAATCAAACGGGACAAAACACACCGGCAACTTTACTGTATCCCGGATGTGTAGCAGCAGGGGAGCACTCACCTGCAGGGGGAGGTTGGGCACCAGGGAGGTGATACCAAATCCGACCAACAGGACATTTGTGAGGACAAAAGCTCGCAGGGCATTGGTCACCTTCTGGATCTTTTTGTCTCGGCGCTTTGTCTTTGTTTCACCCCTTGTGAGGGAAGAGAGGTCCGATTAGCAGGCATAGATATCCCAACTCCCTTTCACACTCAAAATAATTAAACACTGGCAAATGACGTTCCTTTTAATGCTTTCTTTAAAAAGTCGAAAAATGGACTCACTTGCTGCCAGGTTCCTTTTCCTGTGCTCCATCATCGCAGTCCCTCAGCTTCCAGTCCATGATCTGACCGATCACGGGAGTGGTCATCAGGCACAGCAGTTGCATGACACCGAAGATGGAGGAGTACAGACCCACTGAGGGAGAAAATGTGGACAAAAAAAGAGTGAAAAAAGTGGACAATGCGGTGCAATGAATTTTAAGAAAGGGGAATATGGTACGGGGCGTGATTTGATGGAAGGATTAAAAAAAAAAAAAGCAAAATATGGATGTTTTTTTCTACCTGATAATGACAATGACTTTGTTAACAGGGTGCCATGCCAGCTTTTTTTGATCACCTTATCCTAAATGTGTGGATACCGCCGAGTGAGCGCTCATCTGATTGAGTTGTGTGTTAAGTCTTTCGCATCTTGGTCACATTATATGCATATGTCTTCATAGGATTGCAAAGTCATACTGGGGTGCTTTTCAGGTCAGTGGACACGGGCTCCGTGCAAACGCAAAACACTGGGTGAAAAGAACTGGATATGTCATGCCATTGGTCTAGGTGAAAAATATGTCACGTGCTCCTATGATGTGTACTCTGCGCTGGTGCGGAGGGGCAACGTTGGTTAATGAGTACAACAAAAGGCACCCGGTGATTTTTGATTAAAGATGAAGCCGAAAGGCGTGGGTTATTGGCTCGGACAACAGACAAGGTCAAATGATATATAACTAATCGAATAACTAATCCAGCTGTGACAGGAAGTGGTGGGAGCGGAGGGGTTAGCAAGCGGTGCAAAACTGGAGGTTTGACGTTCTAAGGGTTCAGCGAACTACTGCGAGAGCCCCGGGGCTTATTCTTACCAACTTCCATTCTCTCCACTGAAAAAAACGAAAACAAAGTAAGGCCGACTTCTTTTATATCCGGAATCGCACTGGCCGAGAAATCTGCGTAATAGCTCGGACACCACGTGTGTGTGCTTGTCGACACACAGAGACACCGTAGAAGGTAGAAAGACAGACCCGTGTCGAGGTCTCCGTCGCTCAGGGCCTCCAGGACGTTGTTCATGGCGCCCATGTAGAACAAGAGACGAAGCTGGGTCACGGACATGGTCACCAGGCTGAGCAGGAAGACCGGGCTGCTGATGGTTTTCAAGAAGGACTGGGCTGCGGAGCAGAAACATGTAAATCAGTGAAAAACGCGCACTGGAATAAACAACAACAGGCGAGTCCTGCACTCTTACACTGTTCCTGTGGCTTGCAGTCCATTTCGAGGTCCATGGTGGAGAGGCAGAGCTTGTGGCCGTCCTTGGTGGCCAGCTCCTTCTGCTTCAGGCTGTTGCCCACGCTGAGACGACGGCCGACGGTGGTCACCTGTTGGTAGAACTGCTTCCCTGTGATTTTGTGGTCAAAGCCCAGCCAGCTGAACTTGATCTTGACACTGAGAAAGCAGATGTGGAAAGGAAGACAAGACGGGTTAAAAATGAGGTAGGAATGTCAACGAAATACAAAATTCCGTGCATAAAACAGAAACAGAAAATGTTTTTTTTGTAGTAGTCAGCTGAAAAGGTTATCTGCTGTACAAGCCAATTAAAAACGTGATGAGGGCAGTTGATGAGTGTGCATGTGGACTTTCCCCTGGCACTGCATTGCACTGCGCTCGTTTTTTTTTTTTTTTTCCACCTATTGCGTAATTGTGCGTAAAATATTGCCAGTGGCGATGGTGCGGATAGTGACCGGCTTCATGCGCTCTGGGAGATATGTGTGACTGTATCTGTGGCGCTCACGTGTAGTCCATGTCCTCTGGCCCTGGGAAAGGCTCCAGGGGCCAGTTGAAGAAGCAGTTCAGGAACACCAGCACAGCACAGGCCGCCCACACCACCAGGATGGTGATAAAGGGAATCCCAAGGTCATAGATCACCTGTGCACATGGAAACATAAACGCCAATGAATGCAAACTAGGGAGGAGACAAACAAACACAAGACATCAGAGCTCACGATGAAACATTTGGAATGTTTTGCTTCTGGGTCCATTATTTAATCTCCATCATTGCGACACACAAGAGCAGCTGTTCTATGGTTAAAAACGTCACTCACAACGGGTGTGCAAGTGTGTGCAGGGGGCTGTTACCTTGACACCGGGGAAGGTGACGGCCGAGGAGGCGTATGAGCCAATCATCAGGGCGATGAAGGTGGAACGAAGGTCCCCAAACATGTTAGGCAGCTAGAGAGAAAGAGAGAGAGGAGACATTAAGGCGAGTTGTCATGACCTTCACGGTTTGTTCCCTTTAAGTGGTCGGCTGCATTTGAATAAGAGAAGCGAGATGTATTCCTTGTTAATACGAGTATAAAGGTTAAACCATCTGGTGCCCTGATCCTAGTGATCCCAGCTGCACTGCAGTTCTCAGAAGCCTGAGGCCAGAGGCCGAGCGGGGACACCATGGGCACGGTGCCCACTGACCGTGGGGTCAGAGTGGACAGTGGGAGCCACTCGGAAGTGAGAAGATCAAAGAGAGGACAACCACAACAAAGTGACACGGAACACCAACATAAGCAATATAAAACAGCGGCACATAGCACACACACAGCTGTTACAGTAACGCAGCGCAAAAAAAATGTCTATACAGCTGAAATCATCTGTGAGGGCAACGGGGGGGGGGGGCTACAAACCAGGAAAGGCGGGGGGGGGGGGGGCTACAAACCAGGAAAGGCGAGATGAAACAAACGAGAAAGAAGAGAGGCGGGTGTAGAGATTTTTTTTCTGTGCCTTTTGCAAGATGTATCGCATTTGAGGAGGGATGGGGTGAGAGGTGGGCGATAAGAGAAGAGGCCCAAAAAAAAACCTCCCGGATACAAAGGCATTCAAAAGCGGTTTTGTTTTCAAGACAGTGACCCACAACAAGCACATTCAATGACATAACATAACAGAGGATTAGCTGAAGAAGAGATGTGTGTGTGTGTGTGTGTGTCTGCTGTGTCTGAGCTGGAAGCTCACGTGCCCCGGTACTTTCATCGGGGCTACGAAATAGAATGTCCAGCAGGTTTTTTTTGTTTTTTTTTTAACATTACAGCTACATGAGAATAAATGCAGGACAAGCCCGGAGTGGGGAGGTGACCTTACAACTGACACTTGGCAGGGGGCCCGGATTGGCTGCTGAGGGCAGCTGAGTTAAGAGGGGAATGAATAGTTGCAGGCCCGCGGAGGAGTAATAATCAAGGAGCCGTATAGAGTCTAATTATTAACCCCGACGCTGAGGCATTTGCGTACAGCATGTACGCCGGTTGTGAAAGAGTCGACGTGCTCACATCGGGTGAAAACATGCCTTTATACGCAGACCTCGGGGGTGGCTTAAATCAAGATTTAACGACATCTCTGGCATTCCAGCCAGTGGCAGCAACTAATGGGAGATCCGGGTGGAGAAGGGCCGTGTAGCCTGTGGTGGTACAGGAGCAGAGCGTTTTATTGGGTGATTTAGTGGCGCGGAGCCCCTCGCTTGTATTCAGCATCACCATGGTACAACCCTGGACTCCCGTTCGTGCGCGTGTGTGTGTGTGTGTATCAGTGCAGGCTGAAGGAGGAGGTGGAACGGCAGGAAAAGAACGCAAAAAGCGTGGCCCTCTGAACCCCTCCAGAGTTGTTTTTCTGTCCTTTTGTATTTGGGTACAAATACCTTAATGGAGCATGGAGTATCAGATTATATAATACGATATTGCAATTATCATGTCAATTAAGTATTATCCCGATGTATAAAGCTTTTTGTGAAAACGGCTATATCTGCGGCGACACTTTAGTAGGTCACATATGGGTCTGGAGAGAATAAAATCCAGCTTCTCCATCACCTATCTGGAAAGGTGGTGGCAATGCGAATAGCGAACGCCTCCTAACGCAGATAAGCACAGGGATGTTTCGAAATGGATTCAATTGGATGAGTGACTCACCTGTTTCTTAATAAGGGAGGCTGCATTCGCCAGTTATGCGCGAGTGCATTTGTCTCCGAAATGCGAATTCACGGAGGTGACAACCATCGGTGCGGGCGCACGTGTTTGTTTTGCTATGATGTTCCTGCCGGAGCGCAATAATAAACGCAGTGGAATGTGATAATGAACCCCTTGCGTTAATTCCTCGGTCTTGCTTTCCAATCAGTCTCTATTTAGAGAGCGTTTACTTTCCAACGCTGAGCTCAGGAACACAGAGTGCAGTGTAAGGAGCCAAAAACAAAAAAAACAACTCGGAACAGGAGACAGGACGGAATGCCAGACGGGCGGGGAGGGTGAGGGTGGGCGGGCGGACGGGGCGGACGGTGGGGGGGGGGGGGCGGCGCACTATTGGGGGGGGGGGGGGGGGGGGGGGGGGGGGGGGGGGCGGCGCACTATTATACAAACTATTACAGGAGCACAAACAATGACAATGAGATGGAAGGGGATGGCGACTGTAGGTCGAGAGAAAGCACCGCGTGGCAGCCGCCATACTTCAAAGGCACACACTTACTGTGAGGGAGGTGAAGGTCATGCACATGCCCCCGAAGCCGTTGAAAGTCAGGGCGACGAAGATCAGGACGGAGAGCTCTGTGAATGAAACGCATTGGGGTCACGAATCTGACAGGAAACAAGCCGCTGCGCGCCGCTGTGAAGCCGTTGGCTCCTCGGGCACAACCGCGTGCTCCTCGGGCACACTCACCGTTGGGGTTGTACGCGCCGTAGGCGATGAGTAGACAGGACAGTCCGAAGCATGTGCTGAAAATGCGAAAGGAGGCGTCAAATACTTCGACTGGAAATTGGAGGGTTGCAAGTCATATCTAATGCCTCTGCACGTTTCCAACATCGACCTCGGGGTCACAGCGGAACAATGTCTGCCCTTCGTTGCTCACCTGCCCAGCAGCCGTAACTTGCGAGGCCCGTATTTGTCCATGACGACCCCGAGTGGCAGCGTGATGGCCGAGAGCAGGAAGGAGCCCACGGTGAACGCCAGGTTCAGCATCTCGTCCTGTTCCTTGCAGATCAGCCAGCCGTTCATCCTCAGGGTGCCGTCGGCGGGCACCAGGGGTCTCATCTCCACGCCGTCTCCCAGGCCGACCGCCTCGTCTTCGTAATAGTCGGCGTACTCGTCGGGCGTGGGCGTGGGCTCGGGCAGGGACAGATTAAAGCTGGAGTCGTTGCCTGGGGAGCATGAGGAAATGTGGATGGATACATTCTAAAAATTGAATTATAAAAAAGAAAAAAAATTGCAAGGGCCGGTATGCACGTGGGATCTCTCAGTCTTTCCACGTGTCCCTGACAGGCCTCATAGTAAGATCTAACTGATAAGCAGCAGCGGGGGGGGGGGCAAAGGTGATGAAATACACACTACAGTTGGTTAGATGGTGAACATGGACATATTGGCTTAATGAGGGGAGGGTAGCTGTGTTTGAAAGGATTGGGGGAAACCAAAACAAGGGGGATATCTCCATTCCATTCACAAGTGGCCGACAATCTGAAACGGCAAAGTTGTTATCTTTGTTTTTTTGTTTTTTTACTGTCCGCCCCACCCCAGGTGCTCTGATTTCCACTCTTCATCACTTTACTATCAGCCTCCCCCCCCCCGGGGCCTTTATCTGCGGACTTTAAACGTCCATATTGCCGGCAATAAAATCCTTCTGCGCATCTCCCGGGCTCACGTGTCTATAAAGAGCTGAGCCGGTGCTGCGCTCCTTGCCTTCTTATGTCACCGGAATAAGATAAGACGGCCGTGCACATCGACAACACGTGGTGGATTCATTCAGGTCTTTTCTTTTTTGTTTTTTCTTCTTTTTTTTCAAAGCCTGTCAGAGGACGGTCTTTCGTTGCTAAATGGCACATGTTAGAATTTGTTCGAATTTCCCTCGCGACAATGAATGATTTACAAGAGCATACACCGGGTCAGGCACCGCTGCATTACTTTGTTTGGGTTATGGAGGATTCTGTAGCTTTTGATCAATAGGAATAGAATATCAAAGTGGAAATGTGGCCTCCTACAAAGCCACACGGAGGGAAATCAGTGGCATAATCCCTCCAAATAGAATAAGATACTTTGTTTATGAGACACTGGAGCCCTTTATTTTGACTAACTGTGTAACTGTGAGGACCCCCCCCCCCCCGCCTTTGCCTACCTGGACCCCCCCGCTCTGTCCTTCCTTTAACTTATCAGGTTTAATCTCCCGGGGTCCCTTAATAAAACAGCTCATGACCCTTTCACAGGCAACCTCTATTCTTCGGGAAGAATGGAAGAGGGGAGCAGAGTTGAGTTACAGCTCTTCAATAAAAGCCTTCTCCCTCTTGGCCTAAATAAGGATGGCACTCATTTACTCGACGACACAGCGCCCATCTCCTCAAATTATCACACGAATAGCAAATGGCAGTGGCAATATCAGATGGAAAGGCAAGCCCCCTTCAAAGAAGTATGATTTAAACTTTTCCCGACAAACTCATGGACTGTAAAGGCACATTTATATGGGTAAGAAGAAAGTCTATTCGTCACCATTTCAGAAACACAGCAACTGTAACTCACCAGGACTGTTGCACAGGTAAGAGTAGAAGCCTTCCGACTTGAGCATGATGAGCAGCGATCCCCATCCCAGCAGCACGGCCGAGAAGAGCAGATTCTCAATGATGGCCGTCACCGCCATCCACCAGCGCCTGGCGAACGCTGTGGCCAGGGTCGGAGCCATGGTTGGGGGGGAGAGAGGCTGAAGGTGGAGAGGAGCGAGGGAGATGGATGGAGGAAGAGAGAGAGAGAGAGAGAGAGAGAGAGGGCGAGAAAGAGTGGGGGGAGAAGAGGAAGCTGGAGGTGCAGAGAGAGAGGCTCCCTGAGTGACACTCAGAGTGGAGGATCACTGATCACTTATCTGTGAACCAAAAAGGGGGAGGTCTTACAGTTAGCCTACCAGTGAAGAAGGTTCACTTTTTTTTTCTTTTTTCCAATTCACTTTTAAACAATGATAACTTTACATACTGTATGAAAAACAGCGGGTTAGGGGAAAAACAACAACTTTCTGTGATTTGTGGGATACCAATGCACTCCGTGTGTTTTTGATGATACATTCGAAGTGGCTACCTCTAATTAAACCTCAAGAGTGGCACTTAGACCAAATGAGTGAACGAACAAACAGTGAGATTACATGGAGAATTATTAACCCCCCACGAGTGCAAAGATCATTACAGAGAAAAAAGACAAGGATCTCCCATCGCCTCACAGGCTCTAATAACTGAAGCAGCATCCGTGGTGGATGCAAGAGTTTGTGCCGTGGGTGGGGAACCGGTCCAAACTGGAGCCGGGGAGAGAGAAAAGTGGGGCTCCCCTCAACCTCCCTCCGGCCTCATGTCCCCCCCCCTCTCTCTCTCTCTCTCCTACACAACCCCTAAACGTCCTCCCGGACTCATCCAACCGCAACTGTCCTCTGCAATTACACATAAAGGAGCTGCCAGACCAACAATTCACAAATCAGTTCACACAGTCAACTTCTCTCTCAGTGCCTCTGGCCCCAAACACACAACAACACAGTACAGGCAACGACAACACCCAAGGAAGCAGCAGATCCCATGGGAAATAAAGAAGCAGGTGAGCGTGTCTTCGGATCAAAGGTGCGAGCATTAAAATCATTATCATTTGTTTTGAAATGCGAGGTTACTTACAACGGTAAAGGACAGAACGCCTCTCCAGCCAGGAAGTGTCCACCGTCACAGCCCCAGGTCCACCCTGCTCTGCTTTAAATGACAAGCCAGGTTTATATACTCGTAGTGTCCTCGCATAGCGCCCCCTATTGACCATTTGTCATACCTGCAACAGTGGCACGAGAGGCGCACTTTGATTTTCCAATACCTTCCGTATCTTTGGGGCCTGTGTGTCTACGGGCGGCTCAGGGGTCACCTTTGAATTCGGCGGTTGTTGTTGTTGTTGTTTTTTTTTTTAAACCATGTACATTTTAAATGTGTTCACAAAAAAACAACAAAACACATGACCTCTGTTAAAATAAGAAGGGCACAGTTCGCTTTCATCAAAGCCACTCTGCGGAAGTCCCACACACTTTAACTGTGTAAATGGAAAGGATTCATCAAGCCAAACAAAGTCTGGCTGACAACATGATGGACTTTTGCAGATAAGGACGCGTCTACAGCTGCTGGGATCAATGAGAGGAATTGATGGGGAGCAGGAGGCTCCTCTGTGGCCCTGTTTACCGCTGTGCACCATTTATCCAGCGCTCACTGGGAGCGTGATCTGCCGATCAAGAAAAACTGGCTGACTCAAGGCCACGCAGAGTCCATTAATCCAGACTTTGTTGTCGGTTGTTTCTCAACACCTTGAAAAGGTGTTGAGAAAGGATGAATCCCCTGAAACCTAAACGGTATCATCAAAACGGACTTCTGACTGAGCCGTTTGGTTGAATGGAATACGCTTTTATTTTTCGCGACAAGGAATGTACTTTGCGATGTAAATGTATAAATGGACATGGTCAAACAGTCAGTTGTGTGTGTCCCCCCCCCCAAAACAAATAATCAAATTCCCCACAGCCTGGCAAATTAAGTCGAAATGATTGTTTTTTTTATTTTATTTAACCATTACCAAAATAATTTATTTGGGATTTTTAAACCCATAATGATCACAAGGTTGTGCCACTTTTCTTTCTTTTAGCACTAGAAATAAAAAGGTTTCATTGTCCACAAACGTCCCCGTGAAAACTTGTTTTCCAAGCTTTGGCCCACTGAGTGGCCCCTCGCAAGTCACCCTAATCACCATGCGAATCAGTCCCTGAGTGAACAATCAATGTATCCAGACAAACAATGATATGGTAATTCGTGCCATTACTGCAATCAATGCCACTGATTAAAGGTACAACCCAACCAGGTTGAGATTCAGATTTGACCTCTAATCTGGCATTTTACAAAACCATTTATGTTAATGGGGCATTTGACCCATACGTCTATCAACCCTAGATTAAGCAGTCGGACTGAGTATCAGACACTTGATGATCAACTGACCTCGCATTCTTGTGCTGATGCCGACGTGGATGCTTCTCCCCCCCCCCCCTTTAACCGTTATTTACACACTCACTACAAAACGCACACATCCAACAATCAAGCATCAATAACTGTCATGCATTGTTTCGTTTCCTAGACCGTATCAAAGGATTATTGATCCCATCAGCTACCACAGGATACAACACATTTGCAAGACCAGATTTCAGTCGTCTGATATGAAACGCAAGTATAGACTTTATACTGTTAAATGCTTCCCCCTCACAAGTGTGAACACTCATTAGTCCCCAAGTGTAAGTGAATATTGCCTGCTGTAAACACGTTTAAAAACAATTAAACAGCGCAGAACCATCATACAAAAAAAAAAAAGAAAACTAACTGATCCCTCTTTTTGCCAACATGTTGTTTTTAACGCCACCTTGTGGTTATTTAGATGATCTTTTTTTAACTGTACATTTAAAAAAGGGAATATAATATTTAGTACGGCAGTAGAGTGAACGTCATGCACAGTTTAGCAGGTCAGAAAACAGGACACCACAGAAACAAAAAATCCACAATGCATAACGTGTTTCATTAGGTCCCAAGAAATGTGTAAAAACGATTTCAAAAGTGATTATTTTATTCCCTTGCGTAGTAGCCGATATATTTTGACTGATCGTCGAGGATACGGACGGCCAAACAAATATTTGTCCTCACTACCAGAGGGGTCACATCGTGCCCATCCCCGGTCCAGTGTCTTAGTCCTGACACCAGTGCAGGTCCTATACAGCCATAGCACCCAGTGTGAGTAAGAGCAGCAGTATCTTTATGGAGCCTTGAGTTTCCGGTGCTGGAAAAGTGAAGTTCAGTCAGTGTCATCCTGACCCAAAGTGTACATTTTGTGCATCATTTTTCTCATGAGGTTTTTCCAAATTGGCTCAAATACAATGGCTATGTTGCATGACAACGATAAGTAAAACTTGGTTTTTGAGTGCATAGAAGTAAGTGTTCATTTTTAAGACCAGATAACGTTAAGGCTATTAGTCTTATCTCTAAATCGATGTGCATTTCAGACTCGTGTCTGAAAAGAGTAACACTGACCTCTCAGAAGATGAGGAAAAACATTGTTTTTTGCCCCACATATTCTCATAGATGAACGGAGACTTTGGATTGACCATCGACGGTCATAAATGAGGATTTAATGTTATTCTGTATCGTATGTTTAGGTACTTACCATGTGAGTAGTTCTCTGGAAAAGAGAAGAAGATATGAAACGAAAAGGTTGGAAAAGGCCCTTTCAACCATTATTCATACCCATGTGTAGGTGAACACACGCGCATACACACCCTTGATGGTGAACGTGGTCTCCATGCCGGCGTGGATGTGGTCCGTCACGTGGCAGTGGAGCAACCAAGTCCCTGGGATGCCAGCCACCATCTCCACGGTCTGGAAGGTCCCGGGGAAGAGGTCAAAGACGTCGGCGCGGTGGACGCGGTCCGTCTGGCCCACACACAAACACACACGTTTTAGACAACTTGGTGACTCGAACAGATCCACTCCTAGACAGTCGCAGGATTAGAATTTGTGGGTAAAATAGAAAAAATTTACGAATACCCTTTCACTTAACTATAACGATAATCTTCACTTGTGGTGGTAAAAGTCACCTTATAGGTAAACGTCTCGGCGTGGAAGTGAACGGTGTGCATGTCCACTTCGTTGCCCATGCCCAGTAGGTACCAGTCCACTTTCTGGCCCTGCGTCATCACCAGTCCATGGAGGTTACCGTACAGCTTACCATTGATCCCTACAAGGCACGCATTCACAGAGACCTTCAGACATCGTCACGCACTCGCAAGTTCCCTTCTGCCTTCCCCAGATCTCCAATCGAAAGTGAATACATTTTTTTCATGCGCCTCCCATCTCTCACCGTGCATCTTGTTACTCTCCTCAAAGTCTGGGTCTGCCGTAAAGTCCGAAGGCTCGGTGCCGAGGTAGGTTCTGATGTTGTCATCCAAGTACCAGGACTGGTTTTCATCGTGCACCAGGAAGAGCAGAGCGAACTCCTTCTCCACGTCGCTCCTCCCTCGGTCGGCCTCCTCGCCGCGCTGCAGAGTCCCGGGCCTGCAGATCACCAGGGGCCCCAGCAGACCGCTGTACAGATCCTGAACACGGACGGACGGACAGGCTCGTCAACAAGCATCTCAAATCTGAAATGCGGCCTCGCCGACACCGTTATCACACCATGTGCGTACCTTAATGAAATCGACATTGGAGTAGTAGGCGTAAGTGATGCAGTTGGGATCTGTGGCGCCCGGACCGGAGCTTTCGGGAACCTCCCACGTCAACTCGAGTATGTGACCTGAAGGCAGGAGAACATGGAACAACCAAATGTCCCAGTGCTGCGGAGAGACCAGTGAAACCGGCATGCGTTTTGATTTATCGTACTCCGATGTGATTCTCACCGGGTTGGACCGGCGTGTGCGCGCCACTGGCGCGGACTCCATGCGCACGGATCGAGTACGGCCGACTGGCTTTGTTCTTGAACGTGATCACGATCTGCTCCCCCACCTCTGCTTTGATTATTGGACCTGCAGCGAACAAGAAAGTCCGTGACGTCCTCGGCGCCTTCGTGGTCAAAACCGACATGACCGGGCAGCCGAACTTACCCATAATTCCCAGGTGTTGTTGATGCGCCCGCCGTTCCTTTTGGACTCTGAAGCTGTCGCTGGTGTATTCCCTGTACACCGCCTTCTTGTAGCGCGCGCCAATTCTGTTCTTCCCTTTCGCCACAAAAATGTTGCCAGGACTGGGAGACATGGACCAATTCGCTTCCATTAACAAACAGTATGACGTTACGTCACCAATCGCAGGCTCCGACTCACACTCAAATACATCACCCAGCAATCGTGCTGGTCACACACCTGTCCTCGGGTGTGGCGTGGTGTTTCTCCAGCTCCCAGTCTCTCTTGGGCGAGTAGTCCCACTCTATTTCCTCGGCACTGACAAAATACTGCACAATCTTGTTTGGCTCTTTGTGCGTCGTCTTCACTGCTTTTCCTGGGCAGTAGTCCACTTTGTACTGATGCCTCATGCCGGCCGAGAAGTGGTCTGTGACTCTGCAGCTCACCTCGTAGACACCTGAGGTCCCGGATTTGGAGACACGAAGGAGAGCAAAGTACTTTAACCTAAACCAAGTGTGTCTTAAATAAATGGATAAAATCAAAAACCATCAGGCAATGGGCGTGAGAAAAAAAAAATATATATATATATATAAAAAGAAGAAGAAAATAAACATGTATTTGGACAGGTTTCACAAACCAGGGTTGCTGGGCTGCATGACGACAGAAGCTGTGGTGTGAGGGAACAGATTGATGGTGTCACGCGTTGTGCTCTGCTTCTTGAAGGTGTTCCCTTCGAAATAAACACCATGGATGTCCACCTCTGTGCCCAGCCCGAAGGTGTACCACCAAACTATGTCCTGGGCACACATCTCCAGTCCCTCAAGGTTGCCATACATGCGTCCGTTTACAGCTAAAATACATATACTGGTAATAAATACAAATTCAGGAATTCTTGAAAAGGCATGGGAGATGCAATCAGTACCGGTTAAGTAATATTAATAGACATAAACATTTTTCTTTTTTAGATTACCGTGCATCTTATTGCTCTCCTCCAAGTCCTCCGTTTCTGGATTTGTCTCATTGCTGCCGAATCTCGCGATGTTCTCCGCCAAATACCAACTCAGGTTTTCATCCATGACAGAAAAAAGGAGGAAAAACTCCTTATCCACACCTTTCTATAAAGCAATGCACACATAAGTTAAGAAAAAAAAAAAAAAACACATGACTTCGTTTTAAACTCAAATCATATATCTTTCGACGTGCAAATGTCAAGGCCTACATTTAAAAGACAGAAACTGATCATTTGCGGTGACAGCCAACTTTGTGTTTTCTGGGCATTTTGTCCTCATCCTAGCCATCTTATCTACGCAGGCCACCACGTTGATTTTCATCTAATAGAATCTCAGGGGTGCTAAAACAATGAGCCCATTACTCGACTGGGAGAAAAATAAATCCCTTCCAATTTGTTATTCAATGTCACTTAAAAAAAAAACAACTTTTACTGTTCAAAGATTATTTCGATAAGGGGTGTGTGGTGCGCGTCTCCGCTTGAGAGTGTCGAGCGCGGAGGTGCAGTAAAGCAGCACCTGGGATCCATCCTCTGCCAACGTTCCCCTCTTGCAGACGAGCAGAGGTCCGACCAGTCCCGAGTTGGTGTCCATGATGGGATCGGTGGCGGAGTAGTATAGGTATGGGATACAGGGGGAGTCGGATGGAGATGGACCTTCTCGGACCTGCCAGGTGTAGGTGAAGCTCTCACCTGGGCCAACGTGGGAGCCGGGCTTGGCGACACCTGCAGTGACAAACGCAGTGAGCGCGGAGCAGTGATGACACTCTTGTGTATTTGCCATCTCTGTATTTGCCAATGCACTTTCTTTTTTTTTTTTACGCGTAGAAATGAAGGCGCAATTTGGAATTTAGCAACGGACGTTAGCACTCGAAGCTTATGTTCTGAAACTCAGACAATTACCATACAGGTGGAAAAACTCATTCTTTCGATATTATTATTATTATTTTGATTCCCCTGGATTTTTTGGGTGAAACTTCAATCGACCCCTTCATAAAACCCTGCAGCCTGATATCAAGCGATCAAAATATATCGCGGCCTCTGTCTTGGCTGAGTAACAAAGTGCTTTCTCACCATCCTCATAGCTGCTTCCCTGGAAGACTTTGTTATAATGCAGCCCATGAGGCTGGATGCTGTAATTTCTGTCCGCTTTGTTCATGAATGTCACCCTGAGAGTGTCTCCTTCCTCTGCCCTCAGGACGGGACCTGGGCAAAAGATAAAAGTACATTGTGACTCGGCGGGAGATTTGAGGGTGGAGCGAAGGGTACATTTTATTTTTGTTGCCAAATCTCGGACACCTTACCCAAGATTCCTAAATGTCCACGATGGGGTGATTTTATGGTGGCGAAGGTATCGTCGGTGTACTCCCGATACATCACTTTCAGGTAGCGACCTCCGATCCTTCCGCCATCTTTGCCAAAAAACACCTCTGATGCGCTAAGAGACAAAGGGGCAAGGGTGGGAGAGTGCGGGGGAGGCGTGGGATACTGTGAGCGGGGACAAAGAGGGGGTAACGCAAGTAGCGACTCATTTGTGTGACCGGAATGACTCTGCGGGCGTGGAACTTCTTACTGCAGAGACACAGCTGGCCAGTCGGAGGGGCTTTTACTACGTCAGGTCAGGGAACAATAACAACTGTGTGATTATCACACACTGTTTACCCTGGACACCACCAAACGGCCTCGCCACAGGTTTCAGTGACCAGCTCACGTGTAATCAGCTGTGTCCAGAGGCCTCTCACGGCCAGACTTTTTTTTTTCTTCCAGGTGTTTATCAAGCTTTTGAGGGACCACCACTTTTATCACTTGGTGAAATTTTGATGATCTACAAAGTCCGATTTTTGGCTCCCACGCGACAAAGATTGTGCTAAAATATTTATTTGATACATTTTGGAATTCTGTTACCACTATACAGCCGCCCGGCTGCAAAGCACGTAGGTTTATTCCATATTGGGGGAGTGTTGACGTGTCATACTTTTATTAGCGTTGTAAAGAGAAGCTTGCGTGGCGGTTTTCTTACTTACTCGGTGCTAGATAATGATTCACTCTTCGCAGTGACCTTCTATGCGAGTGTTAATTACAGCGGGATGGACTCCCCAGCGCGTTACTCATGTCTGCCCACCTGTCAGCCTCGGTGAGGGATGCGTTGTTGATCGGGTCCTTGTCGAGGGGAGCATAGTTCCACACGAGCTTCTCGGCTGCCACGTAGTAATCCCTCGACACACCGGCCATCGCTGGGGGGCTGGGCCCGTTGTCACACGACCTCACCTCATAAAAGGCCTGCATCCCAGCTGGAACCGAAGAAAAGACTTCATTAAAGAAAGCATTACATAAACCAATTCTAGAGGGTGGTGTGTAATGGCCCATTCGTAGTACATATTCCAGGGGCTCGGTTCACACTTTCAATTTCTTTTTCTTTTTGCAGTTGAAATGGGAATAGAGGTCAGGGTCCACCGTTAAGGTGTGATTTTGAAGGTAAACAGCATTTTCCATGAAAAGCCGGGAATGACAAAAGAGCATTAAGGAAAGTCTAGGATGACAAATAGGAATGATATTTCACAATAGAGAAGTGTGTTGGGCAAGTATGGCTCATTCAGCTCTATGATCAATGGACTTTGGACACGGTGCTTATTAAATGGAGAAACAAGACTCACAGAGTCGTGCAGACGCACAACAGCTGTGGCGTTGGTTGGAAAAAAAAAATGCATTTTTTTCCCCGTCAGCAACTATGCACAGCCATTTAAGTCTCAGCGCAAAAGAGGTCAAAGGTCAGGCTCCCTACCCTGCAAGTGGTCATTAACCTGGCAGGTCAGCAGCCACTTCCCCGCTGCTTTCGGCACCATCTCAGCAGTAGCAAACGTGGCCGGGAACAGGCTGAGGACGTCGGTGCGATGGCCACGATCGAGCAGAGTATTCCCCTGGAAAAAGGCCGAGTGAATGTCCACCTCGTTACCCATGCCAAACAAATGCCAGGCCACTGCGCGGTGCTGGCACAGCTGGATCCCGGGCAGGTTGCCAAACATGTAGCCATTAATAGCTGTCAGAGAGAACAACAGAGAGAAAGCGGGGGTGGGGTCAGATCAAGGTTAGAGGAAAGGACGAGGAGACCATATGTAGCCTTTAAAACATATTCTAAACCAGTTGTTTACAAAAGGAAAACGATTAGGTTTGATACTACTGTGTACATTTTCGAAAATAATACAATGACAGGACACATGGCACAGATGGCACAAGAAGGACAACTCTTGTGGAAAAACTTAAAAACATAAATGGTATATATTGTTGCTCTTCCACCATGCATCATGTTGGACTCTTGAAAGTCTTCGTCATTTGGATCGACGCCATCGGGGTCCGAGAGGTTCTGGATGTTGTCCTCCAGGTACCAGCTCAGGTTCTCGTCCACAACGTTGAACATCAAGAAGACATCCTGGTCCACATCGCTGCGGACCGAGCCCATGTCCGATTCCGGCTTTACCTCCCTCAAGACGCCTGCACTCACGAAGAGGCGCATATGCAAGACAAAAATGCGGGAGGGGAGTTCAAATACGACACGCCCGCGGCGTCAAACATGTGGGGGCACAACTAACGCACAAAAAGAGGCAATTCAACAAGTTGAGTACAGACACAGGTCAAGTTCTGCCAACGTAAACGCGATAATGATAAATAGCAGGCAGTGGCATAGCTTCGTACCCTTCTTGCAGGTGAGCAGAGCCCCGATAAGTCCTGAGGTGATGTCCCTGGGGGCCTCCAGGTGAGAGTGGTAGACCCAGGTCAGGCAGTTGGCGTCGTCGGCCGTGGGGGCGAACTCCGGCCGGACCTCCCAGCGGTAGGTGTAGCCGCCACCCGGGGGAACGGAGTCGTCCTGCTTCAGCCTGCGCGGCGTCCCGTCCGGGTAGAGCGCCCCTGGTAGGCGAGCGGAGGATGTTTACAGTGAGGCCGCTCGGTTTCGGGGCGGAAGTTTGGAGAGCAGCTGAGAGTGTTTTGTCCCCATCCCTGTTGGCCTCCGCACACGCATTGGGAGCCTGACGTCTTTCGACACAAAAACGTGCAACAGCTGCCATGGTGACTACACTGTCTTCTGTATTTTACTTATTGGGTTATCAGCGTTGCTTCCTTCCTATCCCTAAACCTGTGGCAGGAAGGGTGGCGGAAGGCGGCTTGTTACGCAACACCAAAATCTCAAAAATCCTAGGAGACATTACACATGAATACACAGAAACACAAAAATAACAATGACATCTCCTCAACTAATAAATATATCGATATATGCGATCAATTTCCGTCTGTGGAGTCATGTGTCCCGCTGTCTAAAATATCGCCATAACAATAAAGAAAGAAAGTGGGCCAGACAGTGTGTGTTTCTGTATCTTCACGTAAAATGGTTTGCATGACATAGCGCTGTACCTTCTGCATTCTTCTCATAGAAAACCCCATGGGGGTGCATGGAGTAGGGCCTGGATGCAAAGTTCTTCAGGTGGACCACAAGCACGTCGTCCACCTCAGCTCGCAGTATGGGCCCCAGGAAGCCCAACCAGTCAGGTCGGGGAGACTGCTGGCTGTACGTAGCGTCCGTGTACTGCCGGAACATAGCCTTCTTATAAACGCTGCCGATTCGGTTGGGTCCTCGCTCCAGGAACACGGATGCATGTCTAAAAAAAAGTACAGGGGTGAAGAGTTGGAGGCACACGCAGATAACACGTGGCGGTGGCCACGGACAGTGTCGTCAGCATCATATATATTTCACGAGCTGGTCACAATTTGTTTTCGGTTGCATCGCTCCAGTGATTAGACTTGGCATTATTGTGATGACATGTTTCTCTTGGCTAACAACCTGTTACTGGAGATCTGGCAGACACAGTTTCGCTTCTGTTGATCCAAAGCAACGAGGAGGAGGAGTGGACTCATGTGGACTCGATTCACACGCGGGCAGCGCCGGCAACCTCGCTGACATTCTGTCATGGCTTTTTTTTACCTTTTTAACTAAACTTCTGCATCGTCATCCTCATCAAACACGGTCTGGAAGAATTGACTGCTCATAAACGCCGCACACACCCAGTAGTGCAGGTCTGGAAAAAGTCCAGCATTACGCAAAGATGCAAGACATATGTTGCTTCCAAGTGACTGTATCTCTGTAGTCGAGAAGAGATAACATGTGACCCCATTGGGAAAACCGGGAGGATATGCTTTCACATTATTGCAGGCTTTTCTTAGATAACAAGTCCAGCAGTGCACTGATATGTTGTGTATTTTTGTAAATATGACATGCTGATCCCTGAGTAATGTACAGTTATGCAATGCTGGTTTGGGGCGATGAAAACGGTTTTCTTCTAACGTACACGAGAGGCACACTGTTTTATTTTTGGCCAGAGCAATACATGTTGGAGTAATAGACAGATAATCATTGTTTGGTCAACTTCCTGCCGGGCGGCTAGAGTACACAACAATCCCATCTAAGGTCAGCACGCGAGACAACTTTTCATTCGGAACTTTAGTGTGACCTCAGTATTTAGATCGGGCGCGTTTGGAGTTTGAGTTCAGCCATT
This sequence comes from Colistium nudipinnis, assembly GCA_016785305.1. Classification (NCBI taxonomy): domain Eukaryota; kingdom Metazoa; phylum Chordata; class Actinopteri; order Pleuronectiformes; family Rhombosoleidae; genus Colistium; species Colistium nudipinnis. The sequence continues at coordinate 183,198 of JAFBJU010000307.1, forward strand.
CTGTTTACATTCGTGATATCATCACCGACTTTGCTTTTCAAACATGGGCTGTGAATTTGATCACACATTTCCGTCGGAAATAAATCACGCGAGCACATCACTTGCGCGCGCGCGACACAGACCCACACACACACACACACATGATCAGCGCGCGAGCCTCCCTCCCAACTTGTCTCGCGTCAAAAACTCACTCATCCTGATCGACGCGTCGTCCGTTGAGCAGATTTATTCCGCTGGGCGCATAGTCCCATTTGTCCTCAACGATTCCCACGTAGTACTCTCTCTCCTTCCCTTCCGCCCCGGAGGAGGAGAGGGAGAAGAGGAGCAGCAGCGGCGGCAACGCACTCGCGATCCGCGCCAAAGAGTGGGCCATGATCGGGTGACCGAGCGTTACACTGGGCGTTTGGTTCCAGGAGAGGTGGAGACGCACAGAGAGCTCTCCATGCAGGCGCGTATTCACACCGCTGTGCTGCTGCTGCTGCTGCTGCCGCCGCCCCGCCGAGTGGGAGAGTGTCCAGAGGAAGAAACAGCCCGGCTATTCATAATCGGCCGGTGTGACGCCACCTGTGGCATCATCACACACCCGGGGACGGTCACCCCCTCGGTGCTCTCTGGCCCTATCCACTAATGGGTCTCTCCGATGTGGCCTGCTGGGAAATCAGGGTAATTGATCCACTTATGCCAAAATGCAGAGTCAAGCACCGCGGACCGTCTCTATTGGCTGTCAATTTTCCACAAAGTGATGAACGAGCATGTTCGCGTCTGCTGGCGTGTGCACACGTTTGATAATGATAATGGCCGGTTGCTTGAAAAGAATCAAAACTAAACTCAACTGAACGACTGACTAAATGGCACGGCATGCCGTTTTTGCATTTCCCAATTTTAAATTAATTTGCCCTAAGTCTTTCATCATTGCTATTCTTTTGATAAGCCAGGCAAACATACATAACCAGTGGTTTATGGGCGGTTAAGTGGTATAGAGATACGTTATTATCATATTAGTCTAACTTGGGAAATCAGTTTGTGAATCCTGGTTGGTTTATAAAGTTGGTATTACATAAACATATAGCCCTTCCACACTTTCAAAAAGTGTTTTAGATTTTAGATGTAGATGTCGGTCCCCCAAAAAGGCAGTTTGCTGTGGATTTACAACAACCCAAAAAGTTGCCATGATAAATGGTTTATATAGCAATGAATACAATCATCGGTCATAGCTAAAAAAAAAAAAAAATGAATTGCACCACAATGTAAAATAAGCTGGATGTTACTCTTGAAACACCCCTGTAAGTAAAGCTTTCATAAGATGCTATGTATTATTGTGAGCACTTGAATTATATTATATGTTTACAAGAACCTCAACGCTTCCATCCAAGGAGTAACGCTGACACCTGCCGACAAACACTGAGCATTACAACGTTAGAAAGCAAGCTGATATTACACACACACCATAACCATATTTTATAATCACTCTGACCCCCCCCCCCCATCATATATTTTTAATGTACCCGTTTTTGTCTTTGATATGCTATGGCTTCAGCTTGGAGAAAGGATCACTGTAAAAAAATAAATAAATAAAAAATAAAAAAAACAATGTAAGCACTTGGATTTAGGTTTTATATTCAGGGTTAGAGCTAAATGAATCAGCTGTTACATGGATGTTGTGTAATAATGACTTAGGAGACACAGTCTATAAATACTGCTGATTTGTAATGCCCTAGAGTCAGAGAGGCTTGTTTGACATGCACGGGTCTGTCAAACTTCAGTTTACGGAACATAAAAACAGAGCAAACACTCTTCCTCTAGTATCACTACAACATAACACTAAAGCATATAATAACAAGTCGCCTCAATACACATCTGTTCCCTATATTTATTTGGATTGCAAATGAATAAAGTAGGAGCGGCCAAGCTTCGTGCGCGTGCACACTTGTTTTGCGTAGCCGCTGCCCCCCCCCCCCACACCCCGCCCGCCCGTTGCAGTGACCGCGCACGCCAGCGTGATGCTGCTTTCCCAGTGTGTGTGACAAACATGGGCGCTCTAAGCAAAATACCCCACAGTTGCTACGAAATCGGCCACACATGGAACCCGTCGTGCGTGCAGTCCGCCCTGGAGGTGACCAAGGGCGCCATGGAGGTCTCCTTCAAAATTTACGCGCCTCTCTACCTGGTAGGTTTCTCCGTTTGACCTGTGTTGGAACTCCTGGGGGGCTCGAGCTAAAGTTAGCTAGCTAACCAAGTCAGGCTGACTTTTTTCTTCTTCTGACAGAACAGTCAAGTTCAGGAGATAGGTCTCCGGCTTTCACATAGACACACGTCTCGCTGTACACACATATGGACACAAACAAACAAACAAACAAAAAACACTCCAGTCCTCACACTAACGGGCGGGACGCTGCTTGTGTATTTCGATTTAAATGTCTGCAAGTTGTCAGGCGACATCAATTGGTTCCACATTAAGTGGCTGATTAAATGTGGTTTTCTCCCCCCTTTCACTCCAAGTTTCGATATCTCGTCATAGGATCAAGGAACATATGCAAATGTCCTAGCTGGCGAGAAGGAAACTGCACAGTGTTTGTACACAATACACAACTTAACTTTGTAGTAACCACGAGATCTGCAGTGGTATACTTGATATAACATTCACGGATTCAAATCATTTAAAATTGCTCAATTGTGAGAAAATTTGGTTTCAAAGTTGAAATCTATTATCTGCTGTTGGCAGTTTGAAAGCACTTATGACAGTGTTTCAGATAAGACAGCCTTTTATTGACACTGTGTACACACACTAGAATAAAACAAGGGGATGTAAAAAAAAATAATAATAATAATAACAATAAGTTGCTGTCATGAAGACAAATGCATTCATTTAAACAAACTGATATGAGCAAGATATTTCTGTTCTACAGAAGAAAAAAAAGTTGCCAAGAAAATGAAGCCAATCCTGGAGGACCTGAAAGCGCCATTCCACTGCGCATTACTGGGATATGACTCCAAGCATATGTGGCTCCGATAATCTGCCATTCAAAAAGCATCATTTTCTCTTACGAACGTGTCAATACCTCTGCCCAGAAAGGTGACAGACATGACAGCTCCCCAAAAAGTGGAGCCCAACCATGTTGAGGGCCCCCTCGCCTCCTGCATGTTAACAGATGGGACTTGGGCCAAACTAAAAACTCACAGCCAAAGTACACAGGGACATCCCTGCATTAGATGTATCATCGCTTATAACCAAAGTAATGGAAACTCTCAGTTTCTTATGCAGTCATATAAGCATTAACCTGTCTGACCAGTTTGATGTTTTTTTTTTAAAACAACTGTTTTTCATGTTTTAGAATGCAACCATTTGGTAACTTAACGAACACCAACCATGGCCGCCCCACCGCTCTCTGTTTTGCAGATAGCAGCAGTTCTAAGGAAGAGGAAGAAGGACTACTATTTAAAAAGGCTTATCCCGGAGATCCTCTGGTCTACCTCTTTCCTCACTGCAAATAGTGGCCTCTACATTGTTTTCTTTTGCATCCTCAGGTCAGTAGATCCAACAAATGACAGATACAGATACACAGACCGTGAACTTGTTTTGCAGTTGCAAGAAAGTCCTCTCGAAAAGAACACTGTATATTTTCAACTTCAGAAAACTATTTGGGGGATTCTACTCCTGGTCTGCCGGCTTTGGCGCAGCACTGCCTGCCTCCTACATCGCTATCCTCTTAGAGCGCAAGAGCAGGTGAGGTTTATATATTTACATGTTTTTGACTAATACAAAAGTACCATTTCCAGCACTGTAAAACTCACTTTTTTTTAGGGACCTATTGCAGTTGTTGGGACACATCTCTGGTATCAGTGTTGACCTTAAAATAAAATGAAATATTCATTCTAAAAGTCCCCCCCCCCCTTTTCCCCACCAGGAGAGGGCTGCTGACCATATACATGACAAATCTTGTAAGAGCAGCTTTGTTTGATTTTAACATAATTCTATACACTTAAGGAGATTCATCTGCTTCAGTTAAATATTTGAAGTGTTATCTTGTTTTCAGGCCACTGAGACTTTGTTCCGCATGGCTGTGACACGGGGCATCGTCCAACCCATCAAACATGGCGAGGTGAGATGAAAAGAAAGGTGTGGCTGGGCAAAATAATGGGACTTAGGGGCTAAATAATGTAACGTATAACAAAGAAGGGTCTGCTTTAGCTTTCGGTTGCCAGGTAGCCATGCGTCATCAAAGCCGGTGTAGAATAATTTTAGAATCTGCAGCAGTAGATTTCGGCTCTAAAATAATTCCGTCTCATCACATTCATTGAAGCGAACAAGCAACACGACATTCCCGTCTCTCACTCCCTCCTTCGGCCCATCTCACAATGGATTAAGGCTGTATGTGTGCAACTTATTTAGAGTAAACAGTCAACAAGTCGAGAAAGTTTCCACATCTTCCATTTACACAGTCTCAAAACTTAGACGTTGAACAAATAGGCCACTAAATGTTGCAGTGCCTCAAGCCACACACACACGCACACTTTTTTTCACTATCTATTGGTGAAAGCACAATGGGACGATGTAGGCCTACATACTGTAGTCTAGAACTATAGCGCTTAAGCTACACAAAGACTCCTAACAAATCAGAGCTCAAAGCAACAAACACTTCATTCAACAAGAAGAAAAAACACATAGACAAACCACTATTTGTAACAGCAACAGCCAGATCTCCATGATGGTGGCACATGACCAGATGATTTGTTTTCACCTGTTCTGATTGTTCTATTTCCTCCTGTTAATAGGTGCTGTTGTTCTGCATAACCGCATCCCTCTACATGTTCTTCTTCAGGTCAGTGCAGCAGAGAGTTGGAACATTGCACGGTTATATAAATATCAAGATCCAATGTTGGAATTTTGAGTTCAATTGTGTTCTTTACACTGCAGGAGTAAAGACGGTCTCAAAGGCTTTGCCTTCTCAGCATTGAAGTAAGTTGTCCCCGTTCCCACTCACAGGAACCCACACGCCTACAACTAGTAAAACCTTACAGATGCGGAATACATGTCCTGTCACAGGTTCATCGTGGGGAAAGAAGAGATCCCCACTCACTCTGGCCCCGCAGAGCATGCCTGCACGCGGCCCCTGGAGGGGACAGCTGCGGTGGAAACGGAGGATTCACACATACCGGCGCAAAGGCCCAGCTCCAGGAGGAAATCTGTGGTGGCCTACACCAGGGAGCTGCTAGAATCAGTGTGAGAGAATCGCACACCTTCACAAATACACACAGACCGCCGAGTGGTGGCCAGCACTGACTTGCTCCCCCGCCTTTCTTAACGCCAGATGCAAACATGGCCCAAGACACAGATGTTGTAAACATTACCAAGACAACTGCATTTCATATTGTGTTAAGGTAAGAAACTTGTCATAAAAGTGTGTGTGCGTGCGTGCGTAAAAAATCATACTCTGGTAATGAATGATCTAAAAATATATATATTATTAAATTATAATAAAACAAATTCGGCAATAGTGATACCAATACAAAATATTATTATAGATTTTTTTTCCCCCCCCCCACTGTCCAGGGTTTTGTCAGGATGTTCAGTGTCGGCTACCTGATTCAATGCTGTCTCAAAGTGCCCTCGGCGTTCAGACATTTGTTCACCAAACCCTCACGCCTCCCCTCGCTCTTCTACAACAAAGAGAACTTCCAGCTCGGGGCTTTTTTAGGATCTTTCGTTGGTATATACAAGGTACACTTGCTTTTACGTGTGCAAATATGCTTTCCCAATGAGTCTAATCACTGGACTATATCAACCATATGTTGCGCTCTTTTGTTAAGTCACATTTGAATTCACTTGAAGATGCCTCACATATCTGGTGTCATGTTGACTAACATTTCTCGTCCTGGCACTCTTTGTATTGTATTGGTGTGTCATATAACTTTTGTATTGTTCATTTGTTTTAATGAGTCCCTCTTTTCCTCAGGGAGCAAGCTGCTTGATGCGCTGGCTGCGTAACATCGATGATGAACTCCATGCATTGATAGCGGGTAAGTCACGATTCGTCTTACCGCACGGCCAAATTAGAGGAAGCCTCACCTGGATTACTCCGGCAGTTGTTACTTTTCCTTTTCTTTTGAAGGCTTCCTGGCTGGTACGTCAATGTTCTTCTACAAAAGCACATCGATTTCCATGTATCTCTTCTCAAAGCTGGTGGAGGTAAAAGAAAATATATTAGTACATGAATGAATAATAATTGTAGTTAAAAAAAAAAGAAAAAAAAAAAAGCTAAATATATGCATTTCAAGTAGAAACGAGACTTACTGAATAACATACAAAATAAGAGTTCCCTCTGAAATGATCTCACAGATACATCGGAAATATGAATTATTATAACCAAACATCGACCAATATGACGTAACATGTTACCAAACATATCTACTTATCTCTTATGGCTAGTTTAACATTAACAGCACATGCAATGACCTCTCCCTTTAGACCATGTATTTCAAGGGCATTGAGGCTGGCCAGTTCCCGTACTTTCCGCATGCAGACACAGTCCTTTATGCCATCTCCACTGCCATCTGCTTCCAAGCTGTAAGTATGCCGTGCACAAACACACGTGCCCCACACTCACGCACCCGCGCGCACACCTCACTGAGAAATGATTTAATGTTTCACTCATTACTGTGACACAGGCTGTCATGGAAATGCAGAACCTCCGGCCCTCGTACTGGAAGTTCATGCTACGTTTAACCAAGGGGAGGTACGTTAAACAAAGTATTGTTTATTTGTCAGCCTTTAGTTGCAGATCCATTTAAGCGATTAAGCAGTTTCTTAGAAATACAAATTAGTAATTATTTCTAATAATCAAATTTTGGATGCATTATTGAGCTAAGCATTTTAGCTCTATATAATGTATGTGAGCTACAATTAATGATATGAGATTTTGTTATAACTATATTAGTTGTTTAGACTCATTTCATTGATTTTCTGTCTCCTCTTAGGTTTGTGCTCATGAACCGACGTGTGCTCGATGTGTTTGGGACTCAGGCCTCCAGGGACTTTAAAGGTTTTGTGCCCAAACTGGACCCTCGTTACATGGCGGTGCTTCCACCAGTAGTTGACATGTAAGTCGGACGACTTGGGACCAGACTTTGGAAGGAGCTGTGGGGTTACCTCAACAGGAAGTGGACAGTCTGCCTGTCATTTCTAAATATTGTTTAAGATGCTACGACAGCTCAGATGTATTCATTTTGTTTTATTAGGTGGGAATATGAATATGAACTCCAATAATAATACTATAATTGGCGTTTGTGGTCTGGTTAGGTGGCGTGTGTATAAAGGTAATTGGTCAAAATAGATGAAAAGAATGTACATAAAAACTATTATTTGCAAAGGAAATTTAATCCAAATGAAACCCCAAATAAGAAATCCGCCTGAATGAATGAAATATATTCGGATTAAACATGGTCACATTAACCGGTTCTAGAGGGTAAGATGGGGTCAGTTTACTCAAAGTTAATTTGAAAAGGACTGCACTTAGGATGCACATTCTTTTATCGTTGTATCGTTTCATTTCCTCATTCACATGAATGTAGGTAGGGGGGGGGGAAACTAGGTACGGCTCAGTACAGAGAGTACATTTCCCTTATCCTTTGGAACAGGCACTGTGATACCTGATTTAGATTTCAGAAAAGAAAGAATGTCTGAATGTGTCTTTTTTTTTCCAAGACAATGGGTGAATCAGGGGAACTATACAACTATGTAACCTTAACGTATATTTTATTCTGTGGTAGGTAATGGGAGACGGGAGATGGTGTTCCACAATGTGAAAAATTCAAAATTCAAATATCTTGAGTTACTTGAGTGCTTTCTGTTGAGAGAATTATCTCTCACCGGGGCAAAAGGAAGAATGAAGGACCATGCCTAACTTGGATGATAATTTTGTCAAAATAGTTGTTTGGAGAGAAATCTGCTTTGAGACTTACTTACATTTAAAGCTCAGTAAATGGAGCATTTATCAGTAATTTCATATTGAAACGAGTGTCCTCACAACTTGATTCAATGTCATGCGAAAATTTGATTTGAAAATGTAAAAAAAAAAATGCCAAGAATTTGAAATATGCATAGAATAAACAGTCATTCAGAGATAATATATTCAAAACTTATTTTATTGTGTAAAGGTGTTACAATTACAATGTCTCATCTTCACAAATACAGGTTGGACCTAAATACAGTTTACATATTGTTTCACCTGACCAGGTTAGAAATAGTGTTGCCGATCTATATTAATAAATGTTTGTTTGTTTTTATTGTAAGGTGAGGCTAATTTCTTAAATTCACTAATAATTATATCAAAAGAAAGCTAACAAAAAGACAAATAAAAATCTACTTTTAAATGATTCATATTCAGAGAGAAGTTCAGAAACAATGAGAACAATTGGGAAGTTTAGCTTAAGTAATACTTAATTACAAACAGCATGTTCAATTATTAAAGTGGACCATTCGTGGCCTCTTAATTCCAGATGTGACACAATAACATATATTCAGAGCATAACATTATTACATTGTCCTTTATAAGTGTCATATATCTGCCTGTTTGTCTACCTTAAAGATTGAATTCAGTTGTTTGAGTCAGCTTTAGACGAATCTGACCTCCATTATATATATAAAAAAAGTAAACAATACAGACTACATTGTTGTTTAGCCTAATCAAGATATTATTTTAAAAAGTGAGATTATTACTTAATCTATCATTTTGAAACATTATCTTTCTGCACATGTAATTGATATATGTAAGAAAATGTAAATTAAAATATTTTTGGACTCCAAGTACAGGACTTGCATTCTGTCCTGAGAAAAGATCAAGTATTCAATGGTGGTCATCAATTCATTATTAATGTTTCTCTTGCTCCAGTTCGTTATATTTGGGTTCAGTGCATTTCTCACTCCACAGTTGACCTTAAACACACACACTTCCTCTGAACAGTTACCATTTCTGTAATAGACACATTACCAATCCTCTTACAACCATTGAACATTTATTGGAATTAAATAACGTTGAGTTCACCGTCTAACACTGCTTGATTCACCTTTAATGTGAATTAAACACCACCTGTAATTTGTATTGATTACAGGCCAGTGAAATTAATAAACAAGAGAATGCGCAGGTTGTACATTTTATCACATTTTAGTGCATTTGAGTGCACCTGCATATCAACCATAAATAATCAACCCAAACCGTTCCCAAAGTACAGGAGCGGACAGAATCACTATAGACATTCTTACTTTTTTAACGGAACGCAAAACCAATAAAAAACGACATTAAGTCACTAACTTATTTGACAAATACAATACAATACAAAGTTAACCCACCTCTTTGAAGCCGGGGGAAACAGGAACGAGGACACAACCCGTGTCATTTCCCTCGAAATCTGTTTTGAATCGAAGCGGAAGCGGAAACGACGACAAACATTCCGCATCCCTTCTACTCCGCAGCCCACTTGCCATTGGTTGTTGCACTGACCAGTCACGAAGCTCAAATTATTATCATTCGATGAAAACTTTTCATTTTATTTTATAAATTAATTAAATTTATATATGTTATATATATACACACGATACAATCTTCGTCAAAATCGGGTTACCCGATTTTTCTGGCGCCACACACGCAAATGTGTTGAGGGTGACGCGATACTCCGAAAGACGACGACAGGAAGTCGTCAATTTCGTCACATAATTACGATCAGCCGCTTCGCTTCCACCGTGCATCGCCGTCCACTGTGGTCATTAAACAGTTTTAACTCCGAGACACACGGAGTGTTAAGAGAAGGACGTGTCCATGGGGGGGAAGAATAAACAGCGAACCAAAGGAAATGTTCGGGTAAGTCTACGTACACTCAAAAACGCTAAACACTGCTGGATAACATCCCAATAGCGTGAGCTAACAAACTTCATGTGAACAGCTAGCATGCTACATGTGGCAACACCGTAACGCGGTGTCTCGTTCTTACTCTGTGACTACACCCTTTCAGCCATCGAGCAGTGGCCGTGCCGCCGAGGTTCTGTCCCGGGAGGGGGGTGTCATCCCGGGGTTCGTGGGCTTCGACACGGTGGTGACTTCGGAGCTGAGCTACGTCCCCGCCGTCCACGGCGCGGAGGACATCGACAACCTGGTGGACCCTGACTTCCGCCTGGTGCTCAGGAAACTCTCCAAGAGGGATGTCGTCACCAGGCTGAAGGTAAACAACACAAATGTCATATTTTCAAGTGAACGTTCATGTGACGCTCATGCACAAGCAGGTTAACATAGTGTAAACACAGGGAGCCTGCATGGTGGCTTCAGTCCCTCTATCTGTCTCACCACTTGGCGCCTTGGGAGAACATAAATACAAATGATATGAAAACCGTATTAAACCCTCTAGTTGAATGTGCTTATTATTTTTGGCTCAGGCCTCAGAGTTGGTAACGTGTGCTCTTCTCAGGCCGTGCAAGACTTTGGATCCATGTGTCAGGAGCGTGATGCTGAAGAAGTTAAAGGAGTCCTGCCGTACTGGCCAAGGATTTATTGCAAAATATCAGTGGTGAGCGGACAACACACACACACACACACACACACACACACACACACACACACACACACACACACACACACACACACACACACACACAGACACCCATTCAGCACACAGCCATGAAGTGAACACTTTAATTCAGTGTCACGTTCTTTCTGGGAACAGTCCGGTCATTTTTAATGATGAAATAAACAACCATAGATACTGGACTATTCTGTGGTTTATTCCCAGAATTCGAAGTATTCAATCTCTACAAAACATGTATTAAACTGATGCTTGGCAATATCTATGAATAAGAGGTCGCTTAGAACTACACTCCAGTCAAGTCCGCTTTATTGTCATTTCACATACGTAGGCTACACATACAGGGAACGAGACATTGTTTCTCACGACCCACGGTGTAACACAAACCATGCATGACATATAACAAAACATATTATCACATTTAACAAAACACACAATGTATACATTAAAAGTACAGTATGTATAAAGATATTGGAGGTACATTTTCTATAGGTGATTTGAGTTGCAGTACAAGTGTGTATATGTCTATATATATATTAAAAGAAAAACAAGTGATGCTGAAGAAGTTAAAGGAGTCCTGCCGTACTGGCCAAGGATTTATTGCAAAATATCAGTGGTGAGCGGACAACACACACACACACACACACCCATTCAGCACACAGCCACGAAGTGAACACTTTAATTCAGTGTCACGTTCTTTCTGGGAACAGTCCGGTCATTTTTAATGATGAAATAAACAACCATAGATACTGGACTATTCTGTGGTTTATTCCCAGAATTCGAAGTATTCAATCTCTACAAAACATGTATTAAACTGATGCTTGGCAATATCTATGAATAAGAGGTCGCTTAGAACTACACTCCAGTCAAGTCCGCTTTATTGTCATTTCACATACGTAGGCTACACATACAGGGAACGAGACATTGTTTCTCACGACCCACGGTGTAACACAAACCATGCATGACATATAACAAAACATATTATCACATTTAACAAAACACACAATGTATACATTAAAAGTACAGTATGTATAAAGATATTGGAGGTACATTTTCTATAGGTGATTTGAGTTGCAGTACAAGTGTGTATATGTCTATATATATATTAAAAGAAAAACAAGTATAGAGTTTATAGAGTACAAGAGTTTAATTCAATCTAATGCAGGATTAACCCTGTTTTTTTTGTTCTTCCTGTGTGTACATCGGGATGATTTTGTCCTTTGTGTCGTTTAGGATCACGACCGGCGGATCAGGGAAGCCTCGCAGCAGGCCTTTGGGCAGCTGGTGCTGAAAGTGCGTCGCAGCTTGGCCCCGTTCCTGAAGAGCTTGATGGGTCACTGGATTCTGTCCCAGTGCGACACGTACACACCCGCAGCCTCCGCCGCGTGCCAGGCCTTCCAGGCCGCGTTCACCCCCGCCAAGCAGCCCGAGGCGCTCGGCTTCTGCAAGGATGAGATCCTCAACGTGAGTGAGAGCAACGGACTCGGCACAGACAATACGGGGGATTTGCACTGTAATCCATAAAAATGAGAAAATAATCAAGAAATGTTTCATTTTATACCGCAGGTACTTCAAGATATTCTGTTGAAGGAAACTGCAGACACACTCAGCGATCCACAGTAAGTTATCCGTTTTTTGTGTTTTTTTCTTTTTTTGCTTCAGCGTCCATTCTACTGCATATGCGCCGTGATCATACATTCTATCAGCATTTTTTTTTTTGCTCATTGTTTTCTAGAAGTGTGACGGAGGAGGAGAGGGAGTCCAAGTACCTGCGCATGCTTACCAGTTCTCTGCTGGGGGTGAGGAGACTGCTCTCCCTGCTGGCTGAGAACGACAGGGAGGCCCTGGAGCAAAGTCTGGCCCACCTCCTGAAATCGGGCAAATTCTGGAAATACGGCAAACACAAGACACCACAGGTACTGGCACCGACTACGCTCCAGCCAAGCCCAACACAATGAGCTAAACACCGCTACGCGTTGCTCCACAGGTGCGAGGGGCGTTTTTCGACATGGTGTGTGCCCTGTGCGAGTTCACTCCGGCTCTGGTCCAGGCCGAGGCAGCGCGACTCTGCCCCGCCGTTCTCCTGAGCGTGGACGACGCGGATCCTTTAGTGCTGCCTCCTGTGTGGGAAGCCGTTCTTCACGTCGTGGCGACTGTCCCGGTAAACTACACGTGTTACTGTGTCACCTATTCTCATGCCAATACATTGTCAGGTGTCATGAAACAATGGGGGGAAAAAAAGAAGCTAAATCTCCATTTCTTTTCTCCTCTGCTATCTTTCTTTTTTTCAATTCCAGGATTGCTGGACACACGTGAACGCCAAGAAGGGCTTCCTCCCTAAACTTTGGGCTCTACTAAAAGAGGGCGGCAAAGGCATGGCTAAAGCCCTCCACCCCAATCTAATGCCACTCATCAGCAAATTGCCCCACGAGGTCACTGATCCAACCTTGGAATTCTACACCACCTTCTTCTACTCCCTCACGCAAGGGTACGTTTGTGTTTTTTCTACTCGTATCTACCCTTTGGATGAGAGATTCATTAATGCCGTCCTTTGTCAGCTTTCTATGGGATTGCATCATGAAAAAGAATGTTCCTCCTGAGTAGTGGACTTCCGAGATTGATTTCTTCTCATTTTGTGCTTTTGCATTCACGTGACAGAAATAATGATGTAAAATGTCTTTTAATCAAGAGATGAAAATCCTGTGCCCAGCTTTGTGTTTGTTCATTTGCCGGGGTATTGGGCTGGTGCCAGAGAAATTGCAAAAACATTAATTGGCTTTAAATGGCAAGGCACACAAGGGATGTCAAGACCATCTTTATTTACCAATTGTTGCGCATTACAAATATGCCTTTGGGCTGGCAGAACTCTCCGGTCATTGCATTACACCACGTAAAGTATCTGCACGGCACCTCGTCTATTTGCTAATGTGTGTAACGTAGCTTTCAGCCGTGATAACACCGCTTTCCTCTCTCCGTCTGTCTCAGCCTTTCTAGTGAGCGTGCAGCCATAAGTCCATCGGAAAGTGCAGTTATAGTGTCCTCCGTCGTTGAGTGCTTGAAGTACTGCGTACTCCGCAATACAGAACAAGAGGAGGACCAGAGAAAAATCAGGACCATGCTCATTTCACAGCAGGTGAGATTACAGCACGACATCCCCCCCCCGCACTGTCAAATCTACTTCAATCTCCGCCTTCTTGCACGACTGTGTTTGGTTTGTCTTTTTTTTTTTTAGCTTCTGCCACAACTGGAAAAGGCTCTGGGCGATCCTCTGCTTCAGAACGGTCCTCTCTTCCTTCTGGTCACTGAAATGCTCGTTTCGTGGGAGAAAAGGGCAAATCTAGCCGCCGACGGTGGAACAAATGACGGCAGGGACGTCTTCCAAGGGCTGCTGGCAGACTTCTGGGAGGAGCTGGGTCTTCTCTTTGTTCGTTACGTCGACAGCGAGGAGGCGGATCCACAGGCCTTGGAAGGAGTGGCCGCCTTGCTGCAGGTGATTTCGTTTTCCACCGGTTCTGACATAATCTCCCCCGAAATGTCCATGTTGAGCCTGAGGACCAAGCTAATCAGTCTGGCTGTCGGAGTCATTCGTGTCTTGAAAAAAAAAAAAAAAAGTAAACAAAGTGAAAGAGTAAACACCGTGCCCGTATAAATCTATATCCTCTCCGTCTCTCGTCTCCAGGCCATGCGTTACCCCGAGAGGGTAAACAAAAAGCACGTCCAGAAGACGAAATCTGTCAAGATCCGTTTCTCCAAGTCGGAGGACAACGGAACAAGAAGTGGAGTTGAGGCGGGCGACGCCGAGAAGCCCGCGCAGACGGCGGCGGAGCCCGCGGACGCGAAGGCGCTGGGCTCCCCGCAGACCCGGCGCTTCGAGGACGTGGTGTGCCAGCTGGCACAGCTGTGCCTGGTGCACGTGAACGAGAAAACCTCGGAGAGACATCTCGTTTTCCTCTCCCACCTCCTGCAGTCCTTCCACACGCCCAGGATCTTCGGCGTAAGTCAACTCTCGCGGCGCTCCGCTCAACCGGCTTACACGAAGCAGCTCTCACATTTCCCAGATCGTAATCGAGCCTTTCCCCTGAACCGCGCTCGTCCTAGGCCTTGGTGGAGTTAGACGATAGGATACCGAAGGGGAGAGACGAGCCGAGCACGAAGAACCCGGCGGTGCAGTTCCTGCTGGAGCGCGTGCTGCCCTGGCTGACGGAGGAGGGGCGCCGGGACACCCGGCACCTGGTGGAGATGGTCTTCAGCGCGCTCCGCTGCTGCGGCGGCCGGGAGGCCACGCGCATGCTCGACCACGTCGCCACGGTAGCGCGGGCGCTCCCCGGAGTCATCCGAAGTCTTGTGTCCTTCTGCTGCTCTGTGTCAAAACCCTCTGCTCTGCTTTCCAGGTGGACCTGCAGCCGGGGATCCTCCTGCAAATGATACAGAGGGTGCGTGTCATTCAGTGCATTGCGCCAGCGAAACATCAACTATGCGCCGTTGTAAATGAAGATAATGGCCACCCTCTCTGCTCCGTCGGTCTAGGCCTGCGCAGACCCCGAGACTCTGACGAGCTGCAGGGATTGGCTGAAAGGTTCGGTTCTGGGCGAGCAGCTGCTGGGATTGACGGAGGAGCTGTGTAAGGCGGGACACCGCCCTCCCACCTCCTCTGCGAGCGGCTGCAGTTGGACCCTCATCAGCCTGGTCCTGTCTCAACACCACAACAACGGTGAACAGAAACGTCGTCTTTTTTTGTTGTTGTTGTTGTCTCGTCTATGTTCGTCAAACAGTAGAGTAATCGCTGCGTGCGCGACTTGCGTGTGCAGAGGCTCTGATCGGGGAGGTGTACATGGAGAAGATCCTGGAGAAGCTCCACGCCACTCTGTCTGAGACCAAGAGTCTGTCGGACGCGGGCGACATGGAGCCGCTCGTCTCGTTCATCTGCGACGTGGCCTCCACCTTCTTCTCCTCCGTGCGAGACTGCCTTCTGCTCCTCTCCGCCGAGGAGCTCCTGCTCAGCGTCTTCCAGCTCACGGCCCAAGATCAAACTCGCACTCATCTGTCCGGTGGGTACCCGCGCGCGGCGCAGAGGGATGCTTTGGGGGTCAGCCGAGTGACGCACCTGTGTTGGTTTTGCTTTGAAAGACCTACTCCTGGACAAGCTGAGGCGAGTGTGCGTCGCCGGGGTCCGGTCCTTGGTCCAGCACTCGGAATCGGAGGTCAAAGAAGGCGGCTTCCTGCACAGTGTGGCGGCCTGGGTGCGAAACCAACTACTCACCGTCGCGCTGGACATCAAAAGGTAACGCCGCCATCCTCTGGGCTACTTGTTGTTGTTTTTACTCTCATTCTTCCCGGGAGAGCTTGACTTGCATTGCGTCCTACTCCGTGCGACCAATCCTCTGTGTGGGGCTCGTGCTCACCCGCCACGTTGGTCTGTTTCAGTTTGCAGGTGCTCGTTCTGGCCGTGCAGGACCTGGTGGAGACCATCGTCTCGGTCTGCGACGGAGAATCCCCCCTCATCGTGCAGCTCCTCGGCCTGTTGACTCCCGGCCAGACGGAGTGGACCAAAATCCGACAGGCGCTACCTCCTCAGGTGAGTCTCTCCCGGTGCCTGCTGGAAGAACCCTGAAGTATTCGGTTGCTGTCGCACGTTGGCATTCGTGTCCCATTCCTCGCCCCTGTTCCTCTGCGCAGTGGATCAAAACGCCGTTGCTCTCCAGCCGTCACCGAGGGGTTGATGAGAAGCAATCCGTGGACACGTGGAAGCTCAAGGTGCCGAGCGGGCTGCCGGCCCACCTGTGCGCTTGCGCCCTGTTGGGGAGGGTGGCCAGGAACGTCGCGGCCGTACCCTGCGACCCAAAGGGGACGCAAAGTCCTCCACACCTGCCCGCGCTGACAGAAACAGGTCGGCACACACGGGACCGTACACCGTTTCCCCCCCCCACCCACCCCCCCAACGACGAGTGTTTTCCCCGCCACCCTGTTTCTGATGAGTGTGTGTGTGTCCGCGCGCCACAGTTTCAGAGCTGCTGTACGCGCTGCAGTGGTGTAAGGAGGTGGAGTACGGCCCACCCACGGTGTCGGCCTACCACGGGCTGCTGCGTGAGTGGGGGCTGTCGGGGGGACTCCGCGGCCAGGTTCCCGTGACGCGCCTGCTGGACACACTCTACTCCAGGTGAGCTTCACCTGGAAGAGAACAAAGAACAAAACCCATACTGTTCAACTATAGGAACACATGTTTAAGAGGCGCATTGGACCTCTTAAAATGACTCGGACGCAATTGTGTTTTTTTTTTTTTATGCATTTGCATAATGCAATTCCTTTATTTATTTTTTTGCCATAGGGTATGTGGAAATTAAATTAAATATGTTGTGCGTTGCGTTGTCACCCCGTAGGTCAGCGGAGGATGGAGGGCTGTGGTCTCTGACTCTGGAAAACTACATTCACACCGACAACTCGGCAACCGCTTGCAGCGCGGCCTTGAGGGAGCTATACAGCACAGTGGAAAGGTCAGTACAATCGGCGTTCCCTTTTCTTTCTTCTTCGCGCTTTTCATTTCTCACCGCAAGAAACCCTTACCACTGTGTATGCTTGTTGAGAAAAAAAAAAAACCCAAAACACGTCCCTGTTGGATCAGTTTGTTCCCGGCGTCTCCGAGCAAGCTGAGCACACTCCAGGTGCTCTGCCCCACCATGTCCGCGAAGGACAGAGAGACTCTCGTCGCCCTGGCGACGGCCGCGATCGTCAACTGGCAAGAAAATGAGGGTGAGGAGACGCACCCGCGTTACAAAAGCGCGCCCGCCGCGACGCAATGCCAAGCCATTGCCAATTCCTGCCCGTGTGTCACAGATGTGTATGGGTCTCTGGTGGCGCTGCTGTGCTGCCTGAAG
Organism: Colistium nudipinnis; assembly: GCA_016785305.1. NCBI lineage: Eukaryota > Metazoa > Chordata > Actinopteri > Pleuronectiformes > Rhombosoleidae > Colistium > Colistium nudipinnis. The sequence continues at coordinate 200,639 of JAFBJU010000307.1, forward strand.
GCCGACGCAGAGATGGAGGAGGAGATTCTGCACGCTATCCTGGCCACGATGATGGAGTGGAGGAACAGCAGGGAGGAATGGTTCCTCTTCAGCAGGTGAAGTTCGGCGCGCGCACAAACCCCTACGACCCACTCGTTACATCCCTCGTTGCACCTTTGACGACGCGTCTTTGTCACGCAGCGACCTGTCCAAGGCCACCACGCAACAGCTGAACCTCACGGTGGAAATGATGCGTTTCCTGTCCTGGCTGGTGGCTCGCTGCCCCAAAGTTCTGGGCAGCAGCCACTGGGACTTTTTGCTCTGCTCCACGCTGGCGTGGTGGGAGGTGAGACGCACACTGCGCTGCCCTTGCAGTGCCATTGGTTGGGGGTTTGACGTTTTCAGTCGCCTTCACTCTCGCCTTCCCCTTCTGCCTCAGACGGCCAGCGAGAACGTGAGCAGTCTGTGGAACCCGTGGGTGCAGCTGTTCGCGTGCGAGAACGCCGCGCTGACGGTGGCGCTGAACCAGTTCTTTGCCTCCACCTCGCCCGACGCGCTGGCGACGCTGCCCCCAGAACTGGCGGGCGAATGGGCGGACTTCTTCCTGGAGGGAATCTACAACCTGCTGTTGCCTCTGCCAATCAATATTACTGGTGAGTTTTGATTTGACAGAATGCGTGATTCACATAAAAATAAATAAATCTATTCTGAAAAGGGGGAGCACCAAAACCATTTTGTCCGCTTTGCGACGCAGATACCTTCGCTGAGCCGGACGATCCCGTCTTCCCGCTGGCGGTGCTGCGGTCCGTCGGCGAGGCTCTGGCGTATGTGCCCGTGCGGCAGCTGAACGAGAACTCCCTCCCGCCGCGCTTCGTAGCCGACCAGAGGACCAACCTGCCGAAGCCCCTCCAGACGCTCCTCAACACCTTCTGTCCTCTGTTGCTGTTTAAGGCCAGGCCGCTGCAGATCACCGTCTACCACCTTCTGGAAAAGTAAGAAAAGGCTCGTGCGAACCGATGTGGCCTTAACTTCATTTCATCCAAATCTGCAGATCGTCATATTTTTTTTTTCTGACCCGGGGAACTACGAAAAGTGGACATAATTGGTTCTCGTCGACACAGGGTCATGCCTCAGCTGCCCGAGTGTGACGGAGAGGGGGACAGCGGCAAGTCCGACGACGATCGAGACGAGCCGAGCCTGTGAGTGGGAATGGAGACCACGTTTCTCGGGCAAAAGTGCAATGTTTCCAATGAGCTTGCCTCACGGTGTCGTTTTGTGCTCAGTTCCCCTCCAGCGGCGCTGATGTCCATCCTCGCCACGTGCGAGGAGCTGTGCGACAGTATCCTGGCCGGGGTTCAGGTGGGAGAGCTTGCGGCGGTCCAGCCGCTCAGCGTTGAGCATTCCTGCATCCTGGGCTACCTCCTGGCCTGGAAGCTGCTCCTCACCTTCTTCAGATCCTCGCCCTCCCACGTGAGTCGTGACTCGTGTATATGCGCCGGCATGTTTATTGCGAGTGCGCTCGGATGTGCGACGCGTTGATGTCACGAGTGTTGTCACCGCACTGACCGCCGCCCTGGCGTACCTCTAGCTGCGTGCCCATTATGCCCAGCACCTGAAGAGGAGCTGCTCCCTGAACAAGCTTCTCCTTCACCTCTTCAAACTGATGCCCGAGAACCCCGTGTACCCAGGCCAGGGGGCGGAGTCGAAGGAGACCAAGACCTTCTTTACCGAGAGCCCGTCTCTGGCTGTTCACAGTAAGTGCAGCGCACGCACGCACGCACGCACGCACGCACGCACGCACACACACTCGGTTTCTGTAACCGTCTGCGAAATGTAAACATGCTCAGTTTTTCTCCTTCCCCTGCGTTTTTTGGTTTTTTTTCTACCCCCAAACAGAAAGCGATGGTGCCGAGCGGGAGCTCCCTCACCTGGCGTGCGTCGTGTACTACAGCGCGGTGCAGGACCTGCCGGCCATGGTGCGGCTGTGGTGGAACGGCCAGGAGAAGAGAGTGAGCGCCGCGGCCGAGAGGTTCACCATTAGATACGTCAGTCCCGTTCTCTCAGCGCAGGAGATCTCGTCCGTCCACGCCAGCACTCAGATGTTTGAGAGCATGACCGTAAGTTAGCGACAACTTTTTTTTTTTTTTTTTTACAAATCTAAAAAGTAAATAGTTCATTCAGGAAATGAGGTACATTTGGAGAAGGCTACCATTTTCAGCTGTTTGATGCATGTGCAAGACAAAATATTCTAAGAAAATGAATTTCAGTACTGCGTGTTTTGACAAATCTTTCTCAATATTCTGGACGACAAATGTTTGGGTTTTACAATGTTACCGTCCAGATGGTTGGCATTTCTCTGAAGGCTGCCAGATCTTTATTGTTCCTTCCGGAATGCTTGTTGTAATTTCACATCCCGACGGCGGTGAATGTGTGGGTTACGTAACTTACCACATCCTGCCGCAGGTCTCCCTTGGGGTGCGATAACACTTGCGGGGCGCGCCCGCGTATTTGATGACCCCAGCATGTCGCATCTGAAATAAATGACACCAAAGTTGCCGAAGAAAAGTTTGAAGAATGAGCGAGTCCTTCTGTGCAGCACCCGCGTCACATTGGCAGCGCAATGAGCGTCGACAGTAGAGCCTGTTCATTTGCAATCGCTCAGTTTGATTGTACGGCGGCGTTTAAATGATCTGACTAAAAGCCTCCCACTGGCGGCGTCAATCAATGCATTTCCTTATTTATCGCATCGCCCCAGGTTAAGGCCCGCTCAGCCGCGCGGGAGGTGATCGCTACCTATTCTGTGGATGACATCTTCATCGAGTTGGTGATTCAGCTACCGCAGAACTACCCTTTGGGCTCCATCACGGTAGAGAGTGGGCGGCGCGTCGGCGTTGCCGTACAGCAGTGGAGGAACTGGATGCTGCAACTGAGCACCTACCTCACACACCAGGTACACACACACACACACACACACACACACACACACACAACGGATGTAAGTGCAAGAAATTGGTGTAATAAGTAGGGAATGTTGTTTTACCTGAAGTCAGACTCCCATCACTGCCACATTCTGCCCCCTCTTGAGCCATTACGGCCAGGGTGGCTGTGAAAAGAAGACAAAAATAAATAAATAAACCAAAAAAAGACAAAACTGAAGCAATAACAAGGATTGCGTGTTTAGAATGGCAGTATAATGGAGGGCCTGGCTCTGTGGAAGAACAACGTGGACAAGCGCTTTGAGGGAATCGAGGACTGCATGATCTGCTTCTCCGTTATCCACGGCTCCAACTACTCCCTGCCCAAGAAGGCGTGTCGCACCTGCAAGAAGAAATTCCACTCTGCGTGTTTGGTGAGCTGGCCGTTTGCAATCTCAACGTGTAATTCACGAATCCGCAAAATTCACGCAAAAGCCACATACGCGTTCCATATTCCGTCAGACAAAATTATTTTGCAACCGCTTAACGATTTTCGTTTAACGAGTGTTGTTTTTTTGGGGGGTTTATTATTATTATTATTTTTTTGAAACATTGCTTTTGTTTCCCCTCATCTTTCTACAGTACAAGTGGTTCACTTCGAGCAACAAGTCCACCTGTCCACTGTGCCGAGAAACCTTCTTCTAGAACGCCGTTGACACCGCCTCCATCAACCAGGACGGCTGTGATTAAAAGCGGAAGAGCACCGAGAACTCATCTTTATTAATGCCTCATTTATATGGGTAGAGGTTCTCTCTCGGAGGCTTTCACTTAATCATGACAGACGTTGTTTGGTTCCAAAAAGTTTCGTTCTCGATGGAAGTATCGGCCACAGTACAGTCAAATGTGTAGCGGTAACAACATTTTGGTGTACTTGTGGAAGTGCGCCGCCAAACCGCACATATGTGGCGTCAGTATTTACCGGCTGAGGTTTTGAGTTTTATCTTTTTTTTTTTTTGTGAACTTCATTTTTTATCTTTTGAATCGCGCAGGCGGAATCACATGTCTTTGGGGAAAAAAACAAAAACAAAAAAACGCCAAAACCTGACAATTTCACAAATAAACAAAATGTACAAACTAGACAACGCAATGCCCAAGACAATTTCAGTTTCACAAATATTTCCTAATATTTAGGAGTGTAAAGAAATAATGTCTGATGAGTGACATGCAGGAGATTTCATTCCAAAGCCACACCTCCTCTGATATCAAAGACTAATGCTACTTGTCCTCTCGTGTGCCTGCATACAGACGTAAAGGATGCTGGAAAGTAAATAAAATTCCACTGAATGGTGATTATAAACGAACGCAGTTTGTCTTTGATTCAGCACTTGTCACAGGGGTCAGATAAAGAATACACGGGGGAAATATGTAAGGCACGTACCACACAGGAGCTGATATTTGAATAGGAATTTGTCATTGGAATGTGTCCCCGAAGCTCCACGCATGCCTCGCATGCAAATACAAATAAAGCCGAGCGCGGATCTAAATGTGATGGACTACGGCGAGTAATGCCAAATTATTATTATTAAATACACACATATACTTTAGGACCCTATAATGGCCAAGTGTAACATGATCATGTGCACAGCAATCTACAGTATGTACATTTGCCAAATGATTACGCGGTTCAACGCACCATACAATACATATGCAGGGATGTATACCTCTGGCACCTAGTTCTATAGAACTTTACTCAAAGTCAACCGAACTGAAACCGGCGCGTGTGGGTGAACTGTTACGTCAACCCGAATCTCCAATTACATTAACATGGTCTTTTCACACGCACGTGTCGCTGTAAATGAACCTGTGCTAGTTTCCAAGAAAAGACTGTAATTAGCCTCTGCCTGTGACTGGTGGCACCATTCCTCCCCCCCATATGCTCATTCATCTTATGTCCGCCTCCTCCTCATGCTGAATAATGTATCTGTTTAACGGGGGGGAAGGGGGGGAGGGGAGGGGAAATGGCTCTCATCACTGTTGTTCCTATGGAATTCATTATGACAGATTAAGCGCGATCAATGAATTAATACCCATCATTTGGTCGGCCCCGTGTGCGCGCGAGCCTGTGTGCGTTTGTGATTCATCAACGCAGTCAAAATGTATCAATACATACAGCCAGCATCCATCATCATCTGCCCTTGACCTTTTTAATAGCCATTGATCTGTTTGCCAGGCATAAATATGCCGAAATCCCCGTCTGCCGCGTGTTTTCGCACAGACACACACCCACCCACAGAGAGACAGAGAGACACACACACACACACACACACACACACACCCACAAAGGCACCGACAGCCTCAAATCTTACTGCTCATTAGCCGCTTGATTAAGCATTGTTGCAAATGTTACAAACCACAGTGCAGTACCAGGGTCAGCCCATTCCCTTTTCAAAATGTAGGTCAATCCAGACCACCAGATGGCAGCATTGCCCCAACACATCCCCTGGAACAAACAAAACCACCCTTTCAGGTGATGTGCACTTATTAACCTGAAACACAGGCTGCAGCTTCTGCCTCCCCAGAGACACTAAATTACCTACCGGAGCACATTTCTGCCGTTAACTATTCTGTGTTGGGCCTTTTCAGACAAATAGTTTTTGATTTCATTCAAATAATTAACACGGGATGTTAAACAGGAATTAATAGGGGATCCCACGGGGCTTATTAATGTGCCACCTTTAATTACTCAATTGAATCTGATGAATACATTCAGCCACAACGGAAGCCGTCAGAAAGGATCATTGCAGGTGGAGACAAGTTCAATGTTGCCAACGTTATTATTATGAACCACCAAAACAACAACAACAACTACGTCAACGACACGTCCAACCGTTTGCGTTTTCGAGGCAGGGGTGCAAGTCAAGATGGAAATATCCATGTTCTTGCACTATGTCTAGTACTGTTTTCGAACATTCAGACTATAGCAGAAAACGCAGCCATACAGCAAACGTCCATTTTTTAAAATCAAACATTCAGATTGCGTGCGTGTCCTCTAAAACACTTTGCCATTAAAAAGTGAAATGGTTTCATGACGGAAAATGGCCAAAGGATCAGAGGGGTCAAATAGTGACTCATGCGCGTTGCAGAATTGGAGCGCGACTCACATTCTCCGCACGTCTCCTTCCTTTACACTGAACGCACTTGTGGAGCCACCTATCCATTACACATCCTGTTTCCACTGACCCACTTGCATGAAACCGCTGCAATAGTACAAGCTAATTAGTACGGACCAATACAAAAACGAATTCATTAATTAAAACCTTTCCACAGCCAGTCCGTGCACTGGTCTTCGCAGCTCATTGGTGGAGGCGTGGCTACTGCGTAATTAGCCAGGCTCTCATCCGGCTCTCTCTGACCCATTTGTGGGCCTATTAGCATTCAGAGCCATCCGTAGGCAGCGGGTCTCAGCCCAGTTGCACCACTCCTCAACACCGCAGGCCACTGCACAGCACTGGAAATGGCTTTGAGTTAGCATGTGTGCAATCGTGCCTGCGTGCGTGCGTGCGTGCGTGCGTGCTTGCTTGTTTGTTTTTTGTGCACGTGCACATGGGTAAGTACGACCCTGATGATGGCAGTTGGCAATTGAAATGAATCCCACACATTCATTTTTTTTACCGCACCTCCCTCAGCCCCTCCACGCCTCTCTCCCACAATCACCATCATATCGCACTCCACTCTATGAAATGACACACAGCAAACAATCGATACCTGAATTTGGATGCTATCCTGGGAATTTAACGGGTTCATTCATCCTGAAGCAAAGCAGGGAACTGAACAATTCCATCTGGGCTATTTCCACCACCGCCCTCCACTCAAAAGCCAAACGATCCATTTTTTTTCTTCCCAGCATTTACTGTTTTCATGCAATGCATAAACAACGATTATAGACTTAAACCTATTGGCTACTCGACACGTTTTAATATAAGTCATTATGGCCGGAAAGCGCTGCCTGATCCGAGACAGTTTAAATCTACCGTTATTACTCTGTCATCACCTACACAGTCTCTTTATGGCTTTCTATTACTGCTGGCTTGCTGCAACAGCAGTGCAGGACACCGAAGACCAGGTGGCTGAGTGGGCTGCTTTCAAACACTCTTGTCTGTCTTTCTTAACATGCATGAAAGATCCTTTGGCCAAAGAATATGTAGTAACTGTACTTACGAATGTTCATTTCGAGCTGACAAACATAAAATCCGAATAACCTATCGCAAACAAATCCATCCATCATGCTAAAAGACTTTTCGGCCCAACAGGAAATGCATGACAAAGGACTAACTGTTGTATATGTGCACAGCGAAACATCAGCAGCACAGTTCCGTCTGCAAATACCACTGATTGCCTACTTGCTTACCAGCCGTGACAGCGTAGCTGCTATTGTGTTCACCTTCTGTGTGTGCTTGTGTGTGAGTCATGGAGCCATCTACACCCACCGTGGCAGGAACTTCCGCAGAGGCAGTTTGGAGTACTCTGGCAGGTGTGTGTGTGTGTGTGTGTGTGCGTGTGTGCGTGTGTGCGTGTGTGCGTGTGTGTGTGCGCGTGTGTGTGTGTGTGTGTTTGTGTGTGTGCGTGTGTGCGTGTGTGTGCGTGTGCGTGTCAGCCATGCAAGATGTAGGCATGAAACTTTACGGTCGTAATCAGGACCCTAATGAAGACCAGGATTTAAAAAAAAATGGGTGTGGCCTGACCCCTGAGTAATGACTACTCACGCAACAATGTATGAAGCGTTGTCCGGAGCATCTACACGTCAACTAAGGCTGTGGTGTGCCTCTACTGCAAGATGGTGTCCCGCCTGTTGTACCACAAAAAGGGCAGCAAATGCTTTTAGATGCAACTAGGACAAACACACGAGTGGTGCTCACTGAATATTTCAGGGGGAGTCTGTTAACGACGGCGCACGAGCTAAATGGAGGCAGGGAACAGGGACAGCACAAGTTTCACACTCCGGGCAATAGCTCACTCCAAGTTCACTTTGCAGTGTTATTCTTACATAAATTAGCAGGGGATAGATCATACGCGGACTCCCGGCGCAGGGGGTGGCCACTCGGTTGCACGAGTTCACGCGAGACAGACCTCTATCACGGCCCGTTCCGTAAAATAAAATAAAAAGTAAAACCCACAGGCGTGTCCATATATCGTACAAATGCTCTCTCTCTCTCTCTCTCTCTATATATATTGCGATAGAAGCAAGGAAATGGACTTCCACTCCCCGTGGCAAAATTTGATTTACTGTTCTATTTAAATGGCCACATTGTTTCAGAGAGGTTGGTGATTCCATAGCTCAGCCCCGGGCTGTTTAGATACATCATGCGGTAAAGTAACCGGACATTTAACATACGGCACGGAAGGCGCGTTGGGCAGAGGGGGGGGGAGAAAAAAAATACTGCACTCAGGTCACCAAAATAACACCCTCACGCATTTCTTTTTTTCACATTTTGCCCTTGCTTTGGTCATTTCTACACGTCAAGAAAAACTTGTCACAGTCGGAAGCTTAACCGATTGTTTTTCCTGGCGCAATACAACCAACTATGGTACGGGGATGCCTTGCGGCCAGCGAGCGCGGGGATAGTCAATCCGCGACTTCATTCCAGAGTAAAACATCAATTATATAACTGATTTTTTCACATTTTGCTCTTGCTTTGGTCATTTCTACACGTCAAGAAAAACTTGTCACAGTCGGAAGCTTAACCGATTGTTTTTCCTGGCGCAATACAACCAACTATGGTACGGGGATGCCTTGCGGCCAGCGAGCGCGGGGATAGTCAATCCGCGACTTCATTCCAGAGTAAAACATCAATTATATAACTGATTATCATGAAATAGACATTTACGGTCCCCCGGGGTCTGAATCCCTAATGACTTTTGTGATCCTGTGACTTTTCCTTCTGGCTCCGCGAGGTTTTCATTAGTGGTTACATAATCTATGGTTGACTGTGAAATTTGGTCCAGGTAGCTTTCTGTGAATTGTGAAGCGTTTTTCCTTTTTCATTTGGCTAGTGACCAAAAAAGAATGATGTGAGCCACCGTCAACGCGTTGGAACTGTTTTGCCAACAGCCTCCCGCGCCTATTTACAGCCTGGGTGCGAGTATAGCCGCTCTGTTGTCAAACGACAAGGCATCACCATAAATAAATAAAGAAGACACAGGGCGCGAGCTAAATTTGTCCTTTTTTCCTCACTTTGAGCCGAGGGGGTTGCCCTGATATCTTTGCTGACATTACTCAGACGCATACAGACGCGAGTTAACCTTTTTCCAGTTACTGGACAGCGCCTGCCCCTCTCTGCTTCAGCCTCGGTATTTACTGTGGTGAGGATTGGAAATGCGGATCCGGGCCGGCTCTGCTCGACCGCATCCATCATAAGAAATGGCTCGGCAGACGAATGAGTACACGGTGCGACAGGGCCCCGTGCCCCAGTGCCGCAAAGTGAGTCAGAAAAACATCAGATCCTTGAAGTTTCAACGCAATTACGTAAATCCTAATTGCCAATTACTTTGATTTGTAATCCTAAAGGTATTTAATGAGCTCATTTAATGGCGCCACGGAGCATGATAGAGTATCGTAATTGGTTTTTATAAGATGCCTTACAAAAAAAAAAATAATAAAAAATCAAGGTGTGCTAGTGAGGTGGCCCTTATTTGCCAAGCCATTGTGTGGCATTCACAGAAAGCTTTTCTTCAAAAGAAGTTTAGGAAAAGAATCTCCAAATCACAGCTGCAGTCCTCCGGCTGAAAATAGACACGCATGGAGTTTTGAAGTGGGATGTTTTGGCGCTGCTGGCAGCTCTCTTCTTAATGATCATCCCCCCCCGATGATGATGTGTTTATGTACATCCATCTTCAAGGGTAAAACTAAAAGGTAAAAAAAAAAAAAAAGTCATCCAGCTGCCCTTGCAGTTTTTTTTTTTTTTTTTTTAAGGCTGTAAAAGCGGACGTCTTCACTCTCCACCTCTAACAAGGTCGGAGCTGTCAGGAGAGACCGAGGCCGGGGAGCTAACATACTCAGGCCAGGAGAGAGAGAGAGAGAGAGAGAGAGAGAGAGAGAGAGAGAGAGAGAGAAAGAGAGTCATCCCTCAAACCCGGAGGAGAGATAGCAAGGAGGAGCAGTGCGAGACTGAGAAAGGAACGGGGGATTGAGTGAGAAGAAGGGGAGATTAGGGCGAGGGGGGAAGACAGAGAAGAGCAGCGACACGACAATGGAGAACCGGAGCCGGGGAGTGGGGGATGAAGAAGAGGGGAAGAAAAAGAGAGAAGCCGACTGTCCTACCCTGAAGCAGTGTTGATATGACAGTTGTCTGAGGCCAAATCTGAGGCCAACTCATTCCACTGATAAATGCCTATGGCTTTACCAGCCTTCACACTGAGCTATGCCTGGACAATGCCTTATCTCTTCTTCTTTATCGCAGAGAACAACTCTCTCCCCGAACACTTTCCGTTTCAGATCGGTTATATATCGGAGCCAAAAACGTACAATTCGCTACCAGACTACAAAAGGAGACATTACCGGCTGAACTGAAACGTAATTTGCTCTCAGGGGCGGACGACAATTCAGGTCGGAAATTGACTCCGTCCCAGGCCACTGCTCGGCCAAAACCAGCCAACTAATTTAGTGGGATAACGGCGTGGATGTGACTGGTACCAGTCCAGTTATGAATTTGGGTATTATATTCATATATAAGGGAGGAAAGTTATCCAAATTGTAAAACTGCAAAAGTCCTATTTGAATATCAAGTATTGAAGGTACGCTATGGCTCACTTGGAATACTGCAATCATAACGGACGCAAATGGAAAAAGGGTAAACTTCTCACACACGCCTTCACTGAAGCCGAACCTCAGCTTGCGTATTTATTTGGCCCGGCGGTGAGGTGCCCCTCTCTCTTGCTCTCTCTTTTTTTTTTTTCTTCCTTTGCTTCGGCCCATGAGCTTTGCCCATTCCACACAGTACAAACTTTCATTTCTAAAGATGACTTTCTTTGGCAGGGGCAGCAGAGGGGAGGACGTTCGAGAAGGGGGACTGAGCTGGATGTGGCGGTATTTAGCTAATGACTAATAAATAAAACGAATTAAGCTTACGATAGTGGCGCGATAATAATTTGACATCAATTACTCACTCACTGCAGAAGTAGGGCAGATCGGTATTTCCGCGAGCAGAGGGAGGTACCGGAAACCAAGGCTGCCCGTGGGCTGATACTCATGTCTACATTATCTCACTATGCGATGGTGCCATATCAAGGCGAGGAAAATAACAAGGTAATCAATTAAGTTAACCATGCAATTAAGTTAATTAATTGCTTGTATGCCCGGGAGCTTCCCGGGGCTTGCGATGTGGGCTGCATTACAACACTGGCCAGTGATTAGATTACAGAGTTGGCGGTGCCATTTGAAGCTCACGTGCAGTCCCACCGGTTGCCGCCCTGCTTCGATCGCCAAGCGCGCAGTGTAATGCGCCCGGATCCACGGGCAGTCCGCGGGGGACACAGATTCCAGCGGATCGAGACGCATCGCTGCAACGCGACATGGTGTAAAACGGCAAACCTGCTTCGATAGGATCTTCTCAGAAGTAAAGATCACATCACTGCGATCACATCCCCCCCCCCTTCCCGAGACGAAAGCATCAAACAGAGGGGGGCGCGTCAGGTAGTCTGCCAACTGCGCACCGACAAACGGCTGACGGGAAACGGCACAACGGGCCTTCCACGTTCCCCAGACCCGAGGAAAAAAATGCCAACGCCGCGACGTCGTTTCCTCGAGATTGCATTCCCTTTGCGAGTCTCTCCGCACTGCTCGCCAGAAGGCCCTGGTTACACGGATGAACAATGAAAACTCACTCACGCATGTACCGCGCGTCACCGCCGCGCGGACATTCAGGACTTGAGATATGCTGCAACAGTTTTCCGCTTGCGAGTGACCTAGTGCCACCCGAACTGATTTACCGAAACTTCGAGTGTTTGCTTCGCCGTCTGGGATAGTTACATAAGCGGCAGGCATTCGACCAAGGTAAAAAAAACGGTTATGAAGTTTATTGCCCAATTTCCCGTTTTTAGCTCCTACAGTTGAACACACACGTAAGCTGCAGAAGTAGCGCTGACCTCGCATATTCAACATTTGATAGCTATGGTGTAATTGATGGTTTCTACTGAAGCTGCTGTTTACTGCGTTGGCACTTTCATTAAATCTCGTGATACTCGCAAATTCAGTCGGCATTCAGCACGGTGTTGCTGCTAAATATGCAAAGGACATTCACGATTTCTGAAACCCAAGTATATAAAAAATAACAATAAAAAAAAATCGCCCCAATTCCCTCACCTGTTTATCAATTCATCTCACTGCATGTTTATTACAATCCGAGTGACTGAGTGACTGTATGGATTTTCAGTACTTTAAAGAATGCAAAACGCAAGATGAAATGGGGAAAATGAAAAATCCCAGGACATTTTCTGAGCTCCCACTCTCTACTGCCAGAGTAACATTTTTGACCCCGACATGTACCAAAGCCCTCAGCAGAGAAGGAGGAGGAGGAGAAGAAAAAAAGAAAAAAAAAAAAAAGGCCCGCACCAGATGTTTATATGTGATCCTGTGACAACATTATGCATTCCCTTTGCCCCTTACCCTAACCTTAACCATCCCGACCTTAACCCTAAAACCGAGTCTTAACCCTCAAAATGCCACTTGAAGTTGTGAGAGGCAGCCAAAATGTCTTCACAATGTCAAAGGTGTCCTGCCAACAATGGTTTAGACATAAAAATTCAAGTACATTTTCACAATCTCACTCAGATGTGTCCCTCTGGTGGTAATCTTGCGTTTCACCGAGCACGCCCGTCCTTACTGTGGCGCGCCGTGTTTTCGGCAGCGCGCTACGACACCGGACATCTGGTGGTGGGGACGGTTTCCGTCCCGTTTTCTCTCGTTTCCGAAGGAAGCGCTGACAGCCGAATTAGCGTGGCGCCGCCGTGGTGGTGCGGCCCCGCTGACAGCACACCACACACTTTAAAGGATCATAGAACGGTAAAATCGAACACGTAGGACGCTATGCAGTACCTGTGTATTTACTTTGATTCCACGATTTGGCTCCTTCTCGCGATCCTTTCAAGTCATTTCTACGCATTACGAGAGTAGAGAGCTTCTTCTCAAAATGAAGGTGCTTCATCGCCTCATTACAGCCACTACCACTTTGTCCGTTTGAGAATATGCCGGGTTAACTACACGCGCACACGCACGCCCGTGTCCTGCTCATTTTAATTGAGTCCCCTTGTGTAAGCTGTGGGAGTTCACCCATCACTCAAATACAGGGCTCCTATTTTAAAACACACAGATGCGCACACGGACACACACGCACCGGAGAGACCCACACTTTAATAGGATCCCCTGGGCTATGACGTTATTGTTGATTTCCAAGCGAGAGGATACGAGGATGTACATAATCAAATTCCCATGCAAGCCTGCGCGGACACACGCTGCAGACGTGCATAAACAATGGCACAACCCTAAGCAGGTGAACACAAATGCGCGCACGCGAACACACATGCATTCTTTAGGGTCATCCTCTATCCATTGTCAATCTATTCTATTAGCCTGCATAGGAACTACTGGCTATGTGAATTTAAGAGTATTTTTTAAACTGTAACTAACCTTTTTATATTATTTATATTATATATATATATATATATATATATAAATAAATCAGTTAATGGGGTGCTTAATGAAAACACTCCCAATTATTTATTTTGTTTTGTGACTTTTTCTTGTCCAGTCAGCATACATACTCAGTGAGGCAATAAAAAGTAAGTTTGTTGCTAGTGTCCCCCCCACCCCCTGATTTATTGCAATTTTTTTTTTTTTTTTTTTAATGGGGGAAATGTGCATCTGTTGGTAAAAGTTAAATAAGGACGCACATATAGAATAAATTAAGTATAGTACACACGATTGACTATATACACAACATCTTTCACCTTTTTATGATGAAATTGTAGAATGTGTAGATAACACATTCACTGCTGCCAAGTATTTCCATGACCTTCTTTGAGACGTGTCAATCATATTAAGTCCCAAAGAATGATTGAGAGCATTTCTGACATGAGCGTATTAAAGGGTGCACTTTACATGCCTTGCATACATAAGTATCATATTAAGTGGGTAAGATTGACTTTAAACATTCTTGAAACAAGGTCCACAGCAAAATAACACAACGGTGGCCCCATTGATCAAGAGTGAATTTGTATGACTTAACATCCATTTCAATAAAGAAAGATCATTGCTGTTTTCATAGCTAGTCCTTATTACTATATTTATATATTTTTTATGTAACCGTGTAGCCCAATGCATGTTTACTGCTGCCAAGGAACTGCTGTTTAGTTTGTTTCGGACTACAAAAATGATATTGAGATGGTAAGAGTGATGCCCTCCACTGAGCTCCATTCGAATGATTTATCGTTTCTGTAGTTAACAAAACACGTTTACAATTATTTATATATAGACCATTTCAACATACACACAAACGGCATAGCTTCAATCTTCAAAGATACACAGCGAGGACTGATGGTAATAGTCGAGACTAATTCTAGTACATGAGGGATCAATGCGCAACTGAACTCGATCAAATTAGGACAATCCAGCTTTCAGACATCCCATTCACCTCTACTCTCCAAAGAATAATGATCAACTACTTCGTTATAGGAAGTCCAACTTAGCGCCACAGCGTGTCGTGAAAAGAGTATCAAGAAACGGAATCGTAATCAAAAGAACATCATCAAATAAAAGTGTCTCTTCAAAGCTTTCACACAACACTTTTCTCTCCGAGATCGTTAAGTATCGCGGTCACACCAAAACCAATGACTGATATATTAAACCACTGAACTTTGAGCTTCTTTGTCGGCGTGTTATTCTTCAGAGGTTACTCGTGGTCACTGGATTTTTATTTGCAAGTCATTCCCCATAAGATATAATTAGTCAGGTTTTAGTGCAAATTGGTGTTACTTCTATCTACGAATGTTAACATTTTCAATTATCCTTGGAGGACATAAAGACTGAAATCGCTTCTCTGCTTATATATCTCGTACTGAAGCAGAAGCCTCCAACAACATGTGCGTTTTGAGATGAAATCAGTTTATTATTTCTTAACCCGCTCATTTTTCTGCCCGACACCAACTCTCTTAACTCGAGGTTTTCAAATCAAGTTTTCAAGTGCCGTTTGGCCATTTGCGTGCGCATCAATTGGTGCCGCTGGTTCCGTACATTTCTCTGCGTCTTCTCTATGAGCACGCTCAGTATAAAACTAAATTCACAGAGAAGCATGCTGTGAACGCAAGAACGCATTTCGATTTTCCTCAACGCATATATCTAAACTTCAAGTGTATTTATTTACTCCGCGCAGTTTTGGCAAGGTAACAAAGTCAATTGGTCATGGCAATGTAAATGTTGGTGGATTTGAAATAACAGGTGGTCTAAAAATAGTAGAAACATGGCCTCGCATTAGCAATCGGCTTGCCTCTCTCCATGGTCCTGGAATCATCGTGCCTACAATCCCAGCGGTCAACAATTAGCTTCAAACCCGGACCAGCTTTTTTTCCCCCAGCACTGTCCAAATGAGAAGCAACATTTTTAGTTGGACAGGAGGATTTTTCCCCATCGGCCGCTATGTGTGGTGCTGAAGTAATCAAACATTGTTCTGTCTCTCTGCACCCAAACCCCTTCTGCGTTTAGTCATACTAGTGACCTTGTGGGTACATACTTGAATACAATCGAGGTTAGCTGCGATCATGTGCCAAACACCAAAACAACAAACTCCAGCTGTTTTTAATGGAACAGACAAAAGCACATTTCCTTCTCATCAATCGCTGTACCAGATTTTCTGACTTCCTCCTGTGACCCTCTTCTGACCTTCTCTAATTTGCATGTCCCCCATACAGATGGATAATCATTTTTCTCTTCAGCTACTTTAACGGGCATCAGGAGAGCTGTAAAACACACACGGAAAGACTTGCCTGCAGTCTTGTCATTAGTACTCATCCTGCTGAAAGATGGAAAGAAGTTTGCAGGACAATAAAATTACCTCTCAGACTTCATTTTTTTTTTATTGAGAGTGCCTGCAGGTTAGCTTTAACAACACCTGCTCTAGCACATTATCCACTTGGTAGCCACAAAAAAAAAACTTGATTAATACCAGAACAAACCGTCTCTGTGAGACAGGAAGCAACACGCCAAATACCAGGCATTACACTAAAAACTCATCTCTAGCTATATGACGTACGAGTGTAAAAGATTTTGATTTTAGTTACGCACATTGTTTGTTTATTGCGGCAATGTACAACAAAAAATGAAGCTGCTCTGTAATGGTTCATTGTTGGTTGACTAATTCTGTAATCTAAATGATTGCAGCGGTTTGTTATAGGAATTGTGAGATTAAAAAGGTTAAAAAAAATAAAAAATAAATAAGAAAATGTTCACCGACTTTAAACACAAATGCACACAGTCCATCCACTCAATTCTGTCTGCAATGCGAGTAAATTGTGTTTGCAGCTCAAATTAAGATTCAGTCTCTGTGGTAAATGTGATGATGAATGTAGCCAATGTGTTGATGAGTTCATTACTGAATTGCGCAGAAAGTCAAGCTCACGTTTATACATTTACCTATTTGTTGAGACAAAGCCAGATTTGGAGAAGAGGAACAAGGCGCCAGATCAATGCTAATGTAACCATATGGCAGACATTCCAAAACCGTGCATCACAATCGCGCAGTTAAACCAACTCAAGTTGCATAGGAGATAGGACCTGCTGCAGGTATTTGCACTATATTTAAATAATCTAATTATATATATACACACACACATTTCCACTTAGTCCTTGCTTATTTGAACTGAAAATGTGTCTGATGCTTTGCCCTTGTGATCTCCATTGATTTTGAGTAATGTGCTGGATGCCTTTTGACTTGCATTAGGCTTTAAGTCTGGCTGTACTGACACTGCATTTCTATACCTCTCCTGCACTGTGCATAATTATGCGTATTGATGTGTGGATTAGATGTGAATCATTTGTCTGCCATTGTTGACACCCCATTTGAACTTCTGAACTCCAAAAAGTGGAAACCTTGACGTCCGTGTCACTGCGGTAGCTGCGAATGAATCTTTTTGCATTCACCTCACGTTTCTTCAGTATGAACATGAAAGTGTAATTTCCTTGCATAAATGTTCACTGAACACTTAATGTTCTGACCAAGCGTTGTAACTTACACAAGAGTCTATGATCAAAGTCTACCGAAGATCGCAGCTGATAAGCATATATTGTTCACAGATACAATATTTTCAAATGCAAAGAAATCGGGGCACAGGCACACTGAATCACACATAATACTTTTTTTGGCAGCTATAGTAAACTGGGCCAGTCAGAGCCAGAAGGAAGCAGGACAGAATGCACAGCAGCCAAATGGAGAGGTGGAGAGGCCAGAGGGCTGGTGTGACTCAGAAAAGGTAGAAAAGATAAACGTGAGGCTAAGAGAAAGAGGACAAAGTTCATGGAGATCCTTTTGCTTGACATATTTTTAAATCGTTTGAGCGATTTGTTCACACTGCTCTCTTTTTAAATTGCATGTATGCTTTTATGAATATGTCTAAGAAAAAAAAAAAAAGAAAGTTATATCGACTGCTCAAATTTCCAAAGCCATTCTTTTGAATTCAATCGTTATTTAACCTATTTGCAAACCTCTACATCTTACGCCATTTTGTCTTACCACAAGGAACGAAAAGGCCCATGTCTTTAGAGATGTACAAATATCCCAGCATGACGTGGGAGTATGTCTGCTCTCTTACAGCATTTGCCGTTAGGCTTCTAAACTGGAGGTGTTTGCTAACGTTCGAGCAGAGGGTCCTTTTTGGCCCATCTTAATGGCACATCTTCAATAAATATTTATAGGGGCCATGGGGGATATTAAAAAAACATGACATGCTAAAATGGCTTTATTCCCATGGAGACAGGGATCTATGTTAGCAACAGAGTACGGAAAGAAGGAGGTGAGAGAGTGAAGGAGAGGCAGTCATTTGTTTGGTGATGGCAGGCCAACAGATGACTTTGGCAAGGACAAGGTTTGATAGACATCTGCTGCACACACTAAGCAATGAATGCCACACACCAAAGGGCAAACCAAAGACTTTTCCTATCCAAAATCATTGAAGAAAACATTCAGGGATGTCTACTCGTAATGGAGGCTTCAATATAGAGTATGCCTTCATGAATACGCATGCATAATATTCAACTGAGCTGTGTATAACTGTCGAACTATGCATGTACTGCCAAAAGAGTGACTATGGTCATCTACGGGTGCTAGGTTGAGTAGCTGTGAATACGTTTCATGAATCTGCAGACTCATTCTCGGTTTCATGATTGTGTAAAATTAAAAAAATCACATCGATTTTGCCAGATTTATAATTGAAAGGCTTATCTATAAATAATTCGCCAAGTTCGCATTGGTTCTGCTTTTCGCAAGTGGACAAGCAGTTTGTAAAATAAATTAGGACTAGGTACCCATTGTGCTTTTTTAGCAGAGGGCTTTTACATCTGATAATGAGGGAGCTAAAGAGACCTATGGTATGTTAGTGGTTAATAATTAAGTAGAAATATAAAGGAAATGATAAAATATAAATAACAGAGGAGACAATCCAGTCAGACGTTGATTGCAGATAATTAACTTTTTTCTTCTTCTTTTTTTTTTTTTTTTTAAACAGATTTCATATCAATATCCCTACATAACTCCGTGATGTGGATAGTGACATCAAGTACAACCAGAGACTCGGCAGCAAAATCTTAGAATAGCCTCTCAAAATAAACCCAACATGATGAACTGACATTACTAGTGGTGGATAATAACACTTTTAATTACACACAATAACAGTTATTCTTTCTATGGCTTGATAACCTGCAGAATTCTTCCACAGTCCTAGACAAAGTGCAAGACTGAAGTTCAGTGGTTCCATCACAAGGCGGCAAAATGATACTGAATCCCCCCCGTTATAACTATTGATGTTTTGTTGTACTTAAAATGATTTGATCTTATGGTGTATTTTATAGGATGACCTTCTACTAAACCACCAAGTGTTATTGCTTGTGTGTATTTGTTACAACGTTTACTTTACCTCTAGTTTAAGCCATTTATGTTCACGAAAACTGAAACTGAAACGGTCTGGACACCGTCTCTCGAGCTTATGGTGGTGTGGGTTTCCCTGTCAGGCTCCCGCACGCGCACGGAATCTTTGTCGATGCAGCAGCTTTTCTATATACTGGATCACAATAGCACCAAACCCCTATGTCGGACCACATCTGTAATGAGGCACTAAATGTGCACAGCTGAGGCGAGCGCGACTTTAATGATGTGCACGGCACAGAGTTTACCTCCTTCGCCCCCCCCCCCTTCCACCAGCAGCCTTGGCTCGGGACACTCTGCTCTTATTAGGAAAGGAAATGTACTATGCTTCACATTTTGTGCACCTTGCGAAAGCTATGGGTAGAAACAAACTAGCACACAGCTGTGTTGTTGTGTTGTCTTTTTAAACAGTTGGGATTCACAATGTGAAAACCACACATGTGACACACTAAGAAAATGTGTAAACCACCAATGGCGATCGATACAGACTACTGGGATGAATTGGGGCAGTGAGACTGTGGTTTTAGCCAGCAGATTTGTTGATATAAAAATGTCCAACACTCATTTCTTCCATGCACTCCATATTATTCACATAATCCGAAACAGCCTTCGTCATCATTTTTGCGAATTTTCTGCTGCTGTCTGGTATTTAATGTCACTTATTACGATCCTGCATGATTCATTAAAATTAAGATGCAACTCTGATTATGTTTAACATCTGCTTCGTATTATGAGATACGCTACCATGACAATAACCCCGAGGGATATTCTTTCCCTCGATGCTACGAAGACATCTGACCAATAAAGACGGATTAAATAAGGTCTCTGCTCCATAACATCAAGGCTTGAACAAAACAATTTTCTACAATTGAGAATTGTCATATTTTGTCGACGGCTTACTGCTTACAGATGACGGAAGCATTTTTGATTTCTCTATAGGCTTGTAGGCTCTTCCCAGAAGACCTGTCTATCACAGGATCTTGACAAATTATTCTCCCTATCATTTCTCCTATCTCTAGCATCCATTGCCAAAGCGATATGAGCCACAACCAGTCACCAACCATCCCATTTTGTCCCTACTAAAGACATCTTGATTTTCATAAGGAAAAACATATTGCGCTATATGATGGGGGGGGAAGATCACACAAACCTACTTAGTATGCTTTGACCTGGGTATGAGGGGGCTTATTGACGGAACAAGCCATTAAGTGTTTTATCTGAGATCTGATGAAAATGTCCCTCAATAGTTCCCTCGTGTAGTGGTCGTCTCCACTTGGCCATTAATCAAGTCATATCAGTGAATTGTCTGAAAAGTTTGCTGAAGCTAAATGCAACTCATCCATCACATTACTGAAAGGCTTCCTATGTAAGCGTTCTGGACATTTTCCTTCTACATTCCTTGTGAGTGGGTGATATGATCGATTTGCAAAGTCATACAATTAATAAATGAGGAAAAGAAAAAGGATAGAAACACAATGATAAGCACAAGTGGAGTGATGGGGGGGGGTAAATAGATAGAGCAAGAGAAAGGTGTAGGAGGGGAGAGAGACATAGAAAGAAAGATGGATGGAAGGGCCAAGCGGAGATTGGGTTAGTTGCAGATTACACCTCTGCGCGATAGATTCTTGGTGAGACTAAATTGGGCATAGTCCAATTCCTGAGTGACAGGCAAGGAGAGTGCTTATCAATGACTTGTGAGTGGAAATTTGACATGTACTGATTGGCTTCGTGTTAAAGCTACTCGTTTGAACATGTTGCTTGAATGACGCACAGCACGGTTATCAATCATTATTTTAAATCAAAATGTACCATTTCATTCCTTGTGTAATCTGTAGTAAAAATGACATAGATATTAGTCCGAGCATTACAGCTCCGCTAAAACATGACAACACAGCACAACAAGGCTGAAATGCTTAGTCCAACCTTAAAAATAATAAGACATAAAGATAAAGACAAGTTAAAGAAAAAGGTTGAACTTTTCTGGGAATACTTTTCCTTATGAGAACATCCCTGCCTCTCTCATGTCTGGACAGTAAACACGAAGCTACTGGTGGCAGCCAGTAACTTTAACCGATAATCTGTTCACCACTGTGAAAAACAACACACCTACAATGAAACGCAATACCCTCTCACAACCACAAACAACCAATGTCTGTTGTATATAAAGAATTTATACGGGTCAAACCTCCAGGTGTTGGTTTGAGGTAATTAACTTTGGTATGAGTTACCTCCCTTCTTTATGCTGAGCTGGTGCTAGTGGCAGCTTGACATGAGAGTAATTCTCTAGTCTTCTCATCTTCCCTTCAGATAAACTATACGTCCCTAAATGTCAACCTCTTCCTTTAATACAGCTTCTTAATGTTAATGTCAAGGTGACCAGAAGGCCACCGTTATTGCATGTGTCCCTATACTCACCTCTCCCTCAAGTCCCTGTCTCTTTCTGTCTCTGCTCACTGTCCCCGCTAAACTGGCTTTAAAAGCTGCAACCAGATGGCTCAAGAAAAATGTAGCCTCATCCTGTGTGTGTGTGTGTGTGTGTGTGTGTGTGTTGTGATAGATTCAGGGTTAAGAGGAACATTAGTGAAAAGCTATTTAGACACACCATCAGGGAAATACATTTCTCAGTCCTTCATCTCATTCATTCATCTCTGTCTCTTCATCTTCCTTTCACTTTGTCAATCTTGCTTTTGCCTTCTATATTTTGCACAAGCATCTATTAAGTTCTCAAACTGGATTATTTTAAAGTGCCGTCTGGCAGGTCTAAGCGTTAGCAAAGTAAAATCAGCGACGAGTAAGACGGAAGGTAAATATCCACCTTCTTAATGGACTGAAAGGGGGAAAACATTTGTCACTTCTATTTTGATTGACTAAGGGTTGAGCGGATTTGTTATTATACTTCACTTCATATAACTCCTTATAACTCTCACAGTAAAGTTATGTAATAAATTATTATATTATACATGCATGCGTTATTCAAATGATAAAAGTCAACTCTTTCTAATGTCAAGCATGCATTCACACATTAAAGGTTACCAGTATTTATACGTGTATCACTTTACCAGGAAGACCTAGATATTAAGGCTAACTTTATTATTCTTAAGATGAGTGTCTGAACGGTGCTGTAATAAAAATATATTTCCCCAATATTGTGTATGTTTTCACTGCGTTTATGATCAAAACTAAAAGTATATTTTAAGTTTCAACAATATGCTGATGCTCTTCAGGACAGCAGTCATAATCGCAGTTGACAGAATAATTATAACATGTTTTCATATAGTCTCATGACGACTTACCCTGAGCAAGAACAATGGCAGGAGCTCCCAGACCGGTTGCACAGCAGGGACAAAGTGGATGGTAAGCTGCTGCCCTTCAGTTGAGAGAAAACAAAATTCAGTTTTTGATATGCCACAAGTTGTGTCCGCTAATAGCATCATGCTCATTATATTCTTAGTGTTTAACACTTCAATCAATAATGGCTGTGTAAAGCCGCGTCTGATAAATACTGAATTTTTTTAATTTGTAATTAGGAGTTTAAAAAATCTTACATTGACAACTTAGCACAATCCATAATTCATTGTTATGTGACATAACTGTCAACTTTAATATTGACTTGTATTAATGACACATGCAAATCTTTTAGAAATTAATCCGGAAGTCACACCTTCCAAAGGTTGGATCTGCTGGCGCTGGTTAACTGATGCGTCACAAAATAACGTGTCTGCGAAGGTTCTCAGTCCTCCAGGTCAGGAGTGTGCACTACTCTTTACACTCCGGGTGTCACAAAATAACCGGTGCACACTGCACGCTTTACCTGCCACAGGTATGGCTATTTTGATGGAGTGAGAATGGTTACGGCATTTCGGCATTAAACGCTAATAAAGCTTAATTTTTCCATGAACAGTTTCAGCTAGTTAGCACTCTGTGCTCTATTGCATCTCCATCCAACGTTAGCTCATTGTTGCTTGAGCTATGTCATGTCAATATATGACCCATCACATTAGCGCTATCGAACATGTTGCATGAGACTAACATTTTGCAACAGTTACACCGATATAAAGTACCAAGATAAACGTTGGAATATATCTTCGTTTAAAGTCCACTGCCAATTACTTACCGGTGTAAGAAGTTAATGAGCTCCATGCGCCTCACTTCAAACACAGACAGGTCTTAGGTCATACCGCGATGTTTTCTTCTTCTTTCATTTCTCTGGTAAAAGGCGCGTGCAGCAGACTTTAGGCGCATCAGCGCCGGCTACAGTTCGTAGTGTAGTACTACACGTGGGACCCCCGGTCAAGCTAATGAAGTGCCCTGATGAAGTGCAGAATTCTATTTTATTGTCCTGCAGTCTTTAAAAAAATTATATATATATATATATATATATATATATATATTCCTATAAAACAATGGAAGTGGAAATATGTAATTATGGTCTCATCTATTTAATCTTTTCTCAAAGATAAAACAAAAATATATAAACAAAAGAGATTCTGTATCTGTAAATGTCTCTGTCATCACTATTTCCAACTGCAGGAGGGGCCATGACTAAAAAGCCTCAGGGAAGTTATTGTTTTGACTGGAGGGAAGTCATTACTTGCATTCATAATGTTTCCATTGTAAATGATGGGTAACAGATGATTCTATATGTTTCGGTGTGACTTGAAAAACGACTTGTGCTGTATGCATATATATTTGAGCATTAATGTGGAAGACCATAGTGTCCAAAGTAAAGTTTTGGGGTGAAATGGGTTTATCACGCTGTACAAATATACAGCATAGAGTAGATACATGATAGAGAGGGTTCACAGTGCATATTTCTCCCAAAGGAATCCACTGCTTCTATGTCACAGATACATTAATCACCTCAGGGTGGGAGAGTGACAGCATGATAGTTTCGTGAATTAATAAAGCTCTTTCTATACAACAAAGCCTTCCGGTTAATTCCGAATAAGGTCATAACTCAGTCGGGTTTGTTTGCAAGAAGTCACACATACTACATGCTAAACAACTACACCCACACACAGCTACCACTGCTCAATTGCAGCGTTTCATTGAAGAGATAGCAGAGTGTTCATATTTATTATTCAGAAACAGTGGCGAGGTGTCAAGCTCAGCAGTCTTCCCATTTTTTAATAAACAGCACGCTGCTGAGCTAAATCACATCACAGGAGCTGTTTGTGTGTGCTGCATATCCATCAGTGCGTGTGTTTGGATGGAGGAAATATACTATACACAGAAGACAAGGTATCCTGAAAATATCTTTCATTACTATTCAAAATGAAACAATTTAATTGCATGGTTGAATTTGTGTTGTGGTTTAAAAAGATTCTCGCGGTGCTGGGAAGAGAAACAGCAAGGTCAAAATGATGAAACACTTAATTTGCAATTGCTCCCACAGATAGAAGCACTGAGCTGCACACTGCAAGTTTGGCGAAGAAAATGAAACTCTAAACCACTTTAGCCTGGAGCAAAAGTTTAGGTTTAAAACATCGGTCAGCAGCAACCTATAATTATGGGTTTTCTTCTGAAACAACAGACGGACATGGCTGGTAACTAGCTGGTGAGCATTGTGGAGCATTTAGTAACTAAGGGCTGGTTATTTCCCACAGGGTTTTGAGGAGATCAGACTAGAGCTGCTGTGATCGATGGGTTTCATCTGTTTCAACTCTTCCCATGAATTCTCCCTGTTGAACATTTTCCCCCTCAACGGATCATTAACACCTTATTTGGCCACACTGTGTCAATAAGTTGTTGACATGAAAAAAAAATATATATAAATACAAAGCAAGTGACATAAAGTAAGCACGTTTGTATTATGTTTAAGTAATTTTTCTTTGTCATTCGTAAATATAATAGATGATATATATACATATATATATACATATATATATACATATATATATACATATATATATACATATATATATACATATATATATACATATATATATACATATATATATACATATATATATACATATATATATACATATATATATACATATATATATACATATATATATACATATATATATACATATATATATACATATATATATACATATATATATACATATATATATACATACATTAACACCTTATTTGGCCACACTGTGTCAATAAGTTGTTGACATAAAAAAAAATATATATAAATACAAATCAAGTGACATAAAGTTAGCACGTTTGTATTATGTTTAAGTTATTTTTCTTTGTCATTCGTAAATATAATAGATGATATATATACATATATATATACATACATATGTATATATATATATATGTATACACATATACAGAAAAGTAGTTACAGTATGTCCTTCAAAGACAACGACTGAGAGAAAAGAAATCAGAAGCAATTAAATACATATAAAAGTTCAGAATATTGAAGACGCACAGCACAGATGATTTCCCCCAGCAGTACTAGTTAAAGGTGACATGGTCGGCAAACAAACCATTATAATTGATACAGACGCTTTAAGACCTCCGTCTCAGGAGGCAGACGGCTATTATTTATTCAAGTGCTAACAAGGACATAATGACACCTGCACATCTGAACCACATTTCCTGAGGAAAGCACCGATTTAATTATATCTCCAGAAATGCAAAGCACATATAGTAGGGAAGGCCGACACACGTTGAAAGACATTCTGAGGTCAGGCACGTACTGCAGGGGTCATACGTTATAGGATTTACAAGTCAGAGTGATGTGTGATGTTTTATAATATGACAATCTCTATGTCTCCATCTCTTCAGCAGATCTCCACCCACACAAGCCCAACATATAATGATGAGGGACATGCTTATCACTCCCACAATAATTTAAAAGGCCTTATCAATGCCTTATGTTGCCACAGGCAGTTTGATGGGCCATCACTGATTTAGAAAGACTATACTCAGTAATATATATATATTCTTTCTTACTGCTCAATAATCCTCTCTTGGAATTTTGGACTCTTAGCAATATTCATTTATTCATTTAATAAGAAATGCATTTCATAGAGAAAACATATGGGTGAAATGCAGAGGCAAAATGTCCCCAGTTGTGTGTGTGTGTGTGTGTGTGTGTGTGTGTGTGTGTGTGCGTGATTGCCTGTGCATGTGCATTATGGGGAAAAATACAAGTGCAGCTCAACAGTCAGCATCAGTTTAATATGTTGCCATTGCCACAACTGCACAAACTTTAAAACATATTATTCTGCAGAATCAAATATTGCATCGGGAGCTTTTACAAATTCAATTTCATGTGTGTCAGATGTCCGTTATACCTCTGCCGTACGTACCGTACATATTTTACGGAGCGACATAATGCAGTTAAATAGAGGCCGCCGCAGCCGCAGACGTGGTGGGCAGTGGCGGAATGACACAACAGCAGCGAGTCAAGAGGCGGTTTGCCAGGCTTCCGTCGTGCTTTCTCACAAGACGAGCACGAGGGGTCATTTCTCAGCTGCAACCGTGGCAGCATCCTAAAAAAGCTGGACTCTCTCACCTGCGAGCAGGGTGCCCCCTGACAGAGACCGCGGCATTTAGTCAGCTCAAAAGAGGATGTGACACGGCAATCCCCCCTGGTGGGCAACATCTGCTTAATACTGACCCGTGTCCCCGTACACCAGCAGCAGCCTCTGCCATAACATCTGTTTAAAGGTGACCCTGACCCCTGTGCGGTACCGTGGTGTAAAGTCCTACTTTTCTCTCGACATAGATCATTACCTCCGGCCAAACCAGAGGGTTAGCGCGAGTGCACTGCGAAAGCATGTGGAGTCAGAGCTCAAAAATGAAAAAAAAGAAAGAAAAGAAAAACACGCGCCGCTCGCCGTGACCCTTTTGCCCCCGAAACTCTGATAGACTCGCAACTTTTTCCAATCTCTTTTCACTCTGGCTGCTGGGTAGGCGGTGTCGCCTTGCATGGGTCTCTATGCAAGCTGAAATTATTGCCATAATACGATGAGTTTCGGGAACTGCGCAACGACTTCAAAAAGATCTACTGCCGTCATAATTTCGACATATTTTCCGGGGAGTTTTTAAAGTAGCGGCGAAGGAAAGAGAAAGCAATATCACAAGAGGTCATGTATCACACAATAGGCTCTTTATAGGTTGTATAATTCACATCCGTGCACAACCTTAGCTCTCCTGCTGTTTAATCTTTTACCAGTCTCGGCAAGGATTTGAGAAAAAGAAATCTAATCGCAAAGTGAAGCAATACACAACCGATTCAGGATTAAAAAAGAAAAAAAAGAAAAAAAAGAAAAAGAAAAATCCATTCAGCTCGTGCGCAAGATTGCATTGTAAAAGTGGCAATGACATGATAGAGCAGTAACCATTATCCTTTTAGATTCTTGATTTGATTAGAGCCTTTAAGAATAAATGGATGACAGTGGGGGGGGGGGGGGGGGGGGGGGGGGGGTATTTGGCAATGCCCAAAAATAGAATAAATTGTCTATAACATTTGGAAGAGTTCAAAGTTAAATGCTACTCTTTTTGCACAATGGGGCTTCGGGGCACGAGTGCTGGCATCACCAGGAAACACGGTTTCATAAAGATACGACCTTCCCTCCGCCGCTTCTAGATCCATAACTTCATCATCTACACATTCCTTTCATAACTCAAGGTTCAGTGAGACTGGCTTATGAACAGAGACGGCAGAGACGGCAGAAAGAGAATGATTGCTCCCGCCAACGGAAAAGACACAATGCTTTCTTTGGCATAAACTTGCAGCAATAGCATCACGCAATCTGTCCCATCTGATGGCGCAAGCAGTGTGTGCGTGTGTGTGTGTGTGCGCGCGCGCGCGTTTATCTGCAGACTGCATGTGTGCACGAAATCCGGACAAAAAAAATGCATCGGGAATATAATCTCCCGCCAATTACTGCGATAACTCTGCAGCTCTTTAACGAGGCACCAGCGCGCAGACCGCCGCCCGAGCACCCGCACCCCCCCGACTGCCACAAAACTCTCATTTAACGCCGCGCTTTCATCATTTGGAGCCGTGCCCTAAAACACAGAGTCTGAAATGGACGGAGCCGAAGCCTTTTATATCCTCCATTAGCGGTGCAGCAGATATAAATTAGCAATATCACTGCAGCATCCAGCCAAAAGCCGACTAATGCTCCGGAATCCTCCATAAAGCTCGCATCCCACCACGATATACTCCCGCTACACCGGTGCCACATAAAGTGAGCTTCGGAGGCATTTGGACAGGCACACTGTGATGTTTTGGCTCTGTGCTGTTATTGCTTTGGATGTGAACAGCACAGCTGTTATTAGTTTCATGTCCAGACTGTCAGCTCTAATGGATATGGTGTCCCACATGAAATGAACAGTGGGATAACTCCTGTCACATGTTGTCACCTCAACACGGTGCCAGTGCAGAAAACAAACAAACAAACAAACAAACAGACAGACATTTTGTCAAATAATAAATGATGATGACCATGTGACGGCTTGATCAACGGCGAATTGACTTTCCCGTGCTTTTAGGTCATGTAAAAACCTCTCAAAAACAGCTCTCTTTGTTGCTAGGACAACATGAAGGCAGACACACGAAATGGGAGTGTGATGGCATGCCACAAAAGTACCTTGCTGGGAACATTGGGGTGCGTCACCGCCAGGATGTCACTTTGCCCAGACCTTTGGCATTTAGTTGGCCGTGTGAATGAAAATGCACACACGCACACACACGCACACACACACGCACGCACACACACACACGCACAATTAACACACGATTAAACTCAACTAAAACCAAAACCGTCTGCAGCCTACCTTATATTCAACTCAAAATAAAAAGTAAAAAAAAAAAATAAAAATAACATATTATTGAATCAGTCCCTTAGAATCTGTTCTTTGAGGGATTTGACATACACCTGGCACTTGATATTCTTGTGTTGTCATCCCTGGCAGTGTCATTGTGTACAGGCTGTACCACGTGTGCGCCAGAATTTTCGCATTTTTTTCCCCTGAAACACAACCATTCCGAAATGTGCCAGCACACCAGCTTGCAGACATGAGACGCTTAACTCATCTTTGAAAGTACTGCAGCTTAGGCTTTATTTATTTATCTTTTTGTTATTTACTTTGTTTCAAGTGCTTGACTGGAGGTCTTCCTGACGTGCGGCCACTGCGGCTGTCAAACTTTTTTTTTTTTTCTTTTTTAACTGCAATTCACCGACCCCGACCACCTTTTGGCCTGAACTTTAGAAAAAGTCCAAGAAGTGCTGTTTGACAATCCAGGTGTGTTCATGGGCTCATGTGGGGAAGAAAAAAAAAATCCCTCAAAGTAAAGCTTGTAGACATCAAAGCTCTCCCCTCTGATGGCATCTCGAAGCACAGCAAACAGGTGTGTTTGTCGGCCACACACGGTCAGCGCAATTACCAAACATCAAACACCTCTATCCCTCCAAAGTGAATCCTCCTGCGAGGTAAACGGTGACCCGGCTGCACAGGATGCTGCAGAGGAGGAGGAGGAGGAGGAGGAGGAGGAAGGATGGAGAGAAAAATGACAACGAGCTGAGGGGGCCCGCGTTGAAGGAAGGTGATATAAAGGAGAAAAGTGGCTGAAAAAAGAAAAAAGATCAGAATTGATATAGAGATGGCAAAAAAAAAGAAAAAAAGAAAGAAAGTGGCTCTGAGTGAAGGACTGAAAGGGCAGGCGAGGGGAGATATGAGCGAGTGAATCCGCGTTATAAAGAAGGGGAATCTATTTGCATAATGAGCGGCCGATACCTGGGAGACAGCTCCTGCTCTCACAGCTGGCAGACTGACAGCGGCGGGCAGGTGCGAGTCTCGGCTCCGTGGCACATTCAGAAAAGTGACACTTAACGAGAGGTGTGTGTGTGTGTGTGTGTGTGTGTGTGTGTGTAGGTGTGTCTGTCCGTGTGAGAGTGAGAGTGGGAGCGAGCGTGCGTGCGTTGGTCTGCATGTGGAGGTTCACCATTCATCTTCAAGAGACCATCTTTCATCCGCCTTCAGAAAATAAAGACCTCTCTTATCCCGCCCCCCCCCACCCCCCAGCACATCCATCTACATCCCTCCATCCCATCCCCTTCTCTCCTAGAGTTAAACCAATGGGCAGCGAGCATTCATGCAAAATATATCTAAAATAAAGTCTACTGATGACAGATCATGGGGGGCGGTTACTTTGCATTAAAACATATTTCAATTGTGACCGACTTTGGTCAAAAGGTGGACCGTGAAACAAACTTCCAATGAGTGCATTGCATCAACATTCCCCTGGAATTTCTTTTCTCCCAAAACCGTCCGCCAGGCCAATATATTACATCACCTTACATCAATTTAGTATGACATTGCGGTATCCTTTTTTTTCCTCTCTCCCTGGGGCATGACGCGAATCACTTGGTAAGTTGAATTTGAGGTCAGCGTTTTCTATGCGTGCGTACTGAGCTCAAATCACCACTCGTTTCCTTGAATAAGAAAAAAAGAACACAGAAGAACGGTTCGGAAACTTCCAGTCAAGCTACCGGGCACTCTTTCATCAGAAATGTTTTGACGAATCCAATATTTGTTCGAAAAGTGAACCAACCGAGAGCAAGAAAAGAAGAATAAATCAAGAGGGGACCTATTTCGAAGAGAGAGTCTGTAAGTACTTTTGAAGTATGTCATTGTAGCTTCTCTAAAGACACGCGAACGGCTTCTATTCAAGAGAACAACTTTTTTTTGGCTAACGAAGTTGCGGTTAATTACTTGAGCATTTAATTGACTGCGTAATTAACCATGAAACATCGCAACGACAAGATGGTTAATAGAGATGTACGATGACGACAGCTCACTGGACTTACTGTTTATGCATCGCACGGCTTTCGAATCCATCAATGCCCGTCATCCCACCTGTCTCTTCCATCTGTCCCGTTATTCGTCTTCACCATCTAATGACGCAGGAACTAATAGATAAAAAAAAAAAAAAAAAAAAAACTTTTCATCAAATTTGCTCAAGTTTTCCCAGAGGATAAAAAAAAAGAAAAAAGAAAAGAAAAAAGAAAAGGTAAATTGTCCACTGAAACATTTCCTCGACAGCAAGGACTGAATTAAAACAAAACAAAAACAAAGAACATTATAGGCTATTTCTGTCTGGTCCTCCTTTACCTCCCCGACCAAGTTCAGAAGACTGCTCTGATTGATTCAGTGGTAATTGGGCTTTCTTTTTTTTCTTTTTTTCTTCTGACCCCTTACTTTTCCTCAGGGGAGGAATCGCACCTCAGCCGCACAAATTCTCTCCAGACGGTGTTTATTCCTGACAGGTGGGCTGATTGCAGCTGCTTTCTTCGGGGCGAACATGACGTCTTATTGCCATTACCTCATTCCCCCCTCAGTCATCATCGCCCGACTCACCGAGAAGGATGACTACTCCTCCCTCCTGTCTGTCTGTCTGTCTGTCTGTCAGGCTCGGCTGCATCCACACCTTCTTTCAGCCTTTTTTTGGTTTCTTTTCACATCCCTCTTTATGTGCTCCACAGGCACATTCTCCACTCTCCTGATGCACCTGGAACAGAAACGAAGAAAAGGGTTTTCACGGTACCCCCCCCCCCCCCCCCCCCCCCCCCCCCTCGTTCTGCCCCCCCCCCCCTCTCCCCCCGACACGGTATCATCATCTTGGACTATAATGCAATGTTTGTTCAAACATCTCAATTGAAATCATTTTAAATAATTAAGTTCTAAATTCTAAGGCTGCAGAAAAGTCATGTGTAACACTTGATGATTTAATTTAAAAATGCAATGGAGAAGGGCAGGTACAAGTTCAAATATGGAGCTGGGTAAAAAAGAATGGAGCACAGAGAAACAGAACTGATTTCAGTGGCTGTATTAATTCCCCCCCCCCAAAAAAACTAATTAAAAAATAATAATAATAATGGAATCAAAACCTCAAAAACCCTTCAGGAAAAAAAAGGAACAATAACTAAATATTAAGGCCTGTCAAACGGCTTAACAACAAAAAGAATTCATGGAACTTGTATGGTCCGGCCCTTTCCATATACTCTTGGATCGCAAATAATCACAGTCATCAGCTCATTTCATTGACAAGCCCATCAAATGATTCAAACACAGTCAATGGAGCATGGCCGACATTCACAATTGCAGAAGTCCGTTACGATTTAGCTCACAGCGACGCAAAGACTTTGAAACGTTTGAAGTAGTTAATTGGGCACAGTGTGCAGTCCTACCGGAACCAGTGGGAGGAAGGGGCCTAAGGGAGCCAGGCTTCAGGGGGTCCCCCTCCTTAGCTCGCCATTCACGTATTGTTGTTCAGCCTCACGTGTGACGCGTTCCACTGCAGCACCAGCTGTTGAGTAGACACACGTTTTGTTCAAGTTTGCCCTGAAACCACATGGCTTGTAAACGTATCGGGCACGGTTTGCTGGAAGGAAGACTCACTCACCGGTTCCTTGGACGCGCGGAAGATCAGAAATCCCAGCTGCCAGTTGAATTGATTGATAATTGTGTCACCGCAAAGTTTGTGTCTCGCTCTCACAGGTGGCTCGGCGTCCAATGAGCGGAGGCCGCGTATTGGGCTGTACAAAGGGAAGGGGCGGGAGCCAAAGCTGGAAAAAAGCTGCTTCCTATTGGCTCAGGTGTGGGGACTGGCAGGTTTTGTGCGACACCAGGGGGACATGGAGTGGGGCCTATTTTAGCTGGGCGACACCAGCAGGAACCACCGTGACACTACTGCGGCTTACACTTTTCCACACATTGTCTTTGGAATTGGTTGGGGAGGATCTTAGTGGATATG
This sequence comes from Colistium nudipinnis, assembly GCA_016785305.1. Classification (NCBI taxonomy): domain Eukaryota; kingdom Metazoa; phylum Chordata; class Actinopteri; order Pleuronectiformes; family Rhombosoleidae; genus Colistium; species Colistium nudipinnis. The sequence continues at coordinate 233,449 of JAFBJU010000307.1, forward strand.
AGCGAGGGTACATTCACATTCCTGGGACCCTGGTCCCACACTTTAAATGATCATCTCCTCCACATCATTTTCTTGTGGAAGAAGTTCCACCGTCTGCACAAGTGATCCCTGATTTCCCTCCTCCATCAGTTTCTCCAGCCAAAAAGCTGAAAGACTCGGCAAATTGGTTGCCCCACTACCGCCACCGAGTGCAGAAAGGAGAGCTTAAAGACTGCGCGAATTATTCGGAGTAAAAATTCATGAGCATGTGTCGGTGAATTCAGACAAAGCCGCGGCATTTACTTTGGGTGTACGCAGTGCTTATCTCTCCGTTCTGAATTAGCGGGGTAAGAGGCTGCGCGAAGAAAAGCGGTTGACTGAAAAATAGAATCAGGCTTTTTTTTGTTTTTTTTTGGCAACTATTTATTCGACAAGTTCCATTTTATACATGAGAATGAACCTCCAAATTATAGTATAATAAATCCCAACGATGAGGGGGGAGAAACACCTCCAGTGTGGTGCTCTATATGTCGAACCAAGCCCTCCTAGTACAGCTTGAAATGAATCTCCATATTTCACAAAGGTACATCAAAAGCTGAACTAACGCGTCTACCCCTAATCCTTATCTTCTCTGAGCTATTTATATTTAGTGGGTGACGGAGCATTAAACAAGTCTCTTCATCTAAAAACTCATATACATGAAGATGTGTGTCGCTACAAGAAAAGAAAGCAGACAAAAAGCATTGAACTGCTTACATACCATAAGCTAAAAGTAGCTAACATTGTGTATAAACACAACCGCAATCATTATTGAAACCCATGAACATTTGCAGCATATTTCTAAATCTCAGTATTTCAAGTCAGTGATCATATCAAAAAACAGCTCTCAAAGTCGTACATATGCCAATGACAGCGAGGTGACAGAATTACTGAAGAGTCACTGAATCCTTTTTATTAACATTGTGATAAGCTTAAACTCAACAAATACATGGTGTCGGCATAAAGGGACTGGCGGAGCGAGAAGTGCTCCCAAGTCCCACTTGTAAGACAGACAAAAAAGAAACTGGAAAAAAAAAAAGAAAAAAGAAAAAAGAAAAAAAGAAAGTCTCCGAATGAAAAATATTCCTGAGATGCAAAACAAATGAAAGAAACATCATCCAACAGCAACAACAACAACAACAAAAAAAAGAGTAGAAAAAGAAAAAAACCTCACGACATGCAGTTGTGTGTCATCCCTGTGACAATATGGAGATCGGGCTGATTGATTCTAGTGTCAATATTGCAGAGTAAACAAATAAAATGTGCTGACGCCAAACTGTACAGCAAAGAAGACGGAGGAGAACCAGGACCGGACGGGGGGCCATGTCATGCCATGCCATCGTCACTGGTGTGTCAACTAAAACCGTGAGGGGCACAAATTCAAACCAGTACATATCGTATGACCCCAGGTGGCCTTGACTTTCATATCCATCCCTTCACACTCAGAGACTCCGGGGGGTGGGGGGGTTGATATTTTTGACTCGACATGGGCCTCTAATTTCCTGAAACTGGCAACAAATCTTCTGGGGCGTTCCCCCCAAAAAATTCTAGGAACCATTTTGCTCCGGGCGCCGTGCGGTGCGGTGAGAGGACGTGACCGTAGCGGGACGAATATACAATGCAGGATCAGCAGGCGGAGTTTGGACAAGCCCTCCAGAATCCCCGCTCACTCCGGCCCGTCTCATCTCTCTATAAGCGCGGCAGACGGGCGGGAGGAGACAAAAGTGGCAAACCGGAGGCGCCGAGACGCAAAGGCACAAATATACAGCTCCCCATGTTCACATTCCAGGATGGCTGAATGCCTGTTTGCTAGCCGAATTTATATTTCCTCTCCATCTTTTATAGGCCAAGGACACCGGTGCACTTAGTCAACGTAGACAGTCGGAGTGGTGCTATAATAAAATCTTATTCTCGTCTGTTGCCCGGAGCCTACACGCGACTCCCGCTGCAGTGTGATGACTGTCGTTTTTTTTTTTTTTCTCCCCACTATCGGCGGAAACAGAATCATCTATTATTTCGATGGCATTACAAACTTCAATCACGCTGAAATATGTGTGTTTTAAATCTTGCATGACATTAACAAAGATGAACAGCGGAAGAAAAAAAAAAAGGGCCGAACCTTTGGTTCAGGCCCGCACGAGCCTTCAACTGCAGGGAAATAGTCCACGAAATTGTGAGCAATTTTAACGCCAAAATGACAACCAGCGTTCGCCGCTCGATCGGCAGAAAGGCAAAAAGGCAGCTGTGTCCCTCCCACCTTCAGCTGGAGAAAATGGGTTCATTTGCAACCAGGAAATAACCCGAGACAATGGACTTAAAGCGGAATGAAAACGCCACAGTGACTGGGCGAGCACAATCGCCGCCTTGCTGCCAGGACGAAATTAGAGGCCCGTGACGTCGGGGGGGGGGGGGGGGGGGGGGGATCAAC
>JAFBJU010000307.1:235906-254564 GCA_016785305.1 Colistium nudipinnis
GGGGGGGGGGGGGGGGGGGGGGGGGGGGGGGGGGGGGGGGGGGGGGCGTTAATCGAAACGCTATACATAGGCAAGCAATGAGGCAACGCGTTTAAAGCTTCGCCTGGACTCCCAACAACACGGAAACGTGACTAATGCCTAACTCCAAGATGTAGCGGGCTCTTATCGTAGTTCCAAAAAATAGTGCACGCCAGAGTAAGCGATTGCCAAAAAAAGGATTCGGGTTTGGTCTAGATTAGCTCATCGCCGTCGTGTGGAAACAAATATTTACACAGGATTTTCAGAGAGAAAAAGGAGTAAGAAAAATGAAAAAAGAAAAAAGAAAAAAATCACATTTTACTACTTGATAAAAAATATCCATCAAATTAGCCAGAGCGCATCATTCAGTGTATGGCACCGCAAACAACAACTCATCCCTATAGACCGGGTCATCGATGGGTGTTTCTAAGACCTCAGAATCAGCAAATCTATCCAAGCGCTGTCTAAACTCGCAAAATGGATACCCTGACATCAAATTGTGATATTAAGACACAATGAAAAGAACTACATAGAAAAAAACAAACAAACAAACAAACAAACAAAAACATCTCATCATCGTGACATGTGTATTTTATACGCATAACAGACCGGTTACAGGTAACAGGTTACAGACCAGAGGCAGCCGTCTACAGCGCGTTGGTCTGGATCTACCGAAGGTATGTGGTTATGTTACGGCGAATGGCGTTGAAGTGTGGTAAGACATTTGCTTATGCGCGAGCGCAATCTCTACATCAGCGGCACGAGGCAAGAAAACCGAGGTGACCCATCACACGATTCCCAACTTGCGACTCACTCCGGCGGCGCTCCAGCGCGGACACGTGGAACAAGACCTTACTGGCTGACCTCATTTGCATAATGCTGTAAATTGGCCACTGAATTGGAGACAGCTAGGCCCCACTATTTTATTGCCCCTGGTAATAACTTGCTCCCTCAAGATTAGTGCCTCGCGTTTAAGTCTTTAATTTCCCGGGCCAAAGTGTTTATCACTCCTTCACAGGGGAGCAAATCATCCAAATTTCCTGCGGATGGACGAAAGACGCATTGCCGGGCACACGTGAAAAGAGACAGACGTCGATGGCTTGGATATTTGATGTTAGGATAGGTTGTTTGTTCTCGGTGTGTGAGCATCGCCGGCCACGTTCAACTAAAACCTCAATATGTGTCAATTCCAATTTGGGCAGATGTACATTTTTCTTACGTCGCTGTGGACGGCCACTGTACAGGACGCCGTGTTCTTTCCCGCCACGTTTGTTTCACTGAATTTTGAATATTTCTCTTTTTTTGGTACCTTTTTTTTGTTTTTGTTTGCACAACACCAAATCCTTTGGATGTGTAGCACCCAGGAGCATGCCACAAACACAAGAAGCCACTGCTCTCCAGCGTTAAAAAAAAATATACTCCCACTGTGGTTCTCGCCCTTAAATAACTTCAAGTTCAAATAAATTAAAGGATGATAAAAAAGAACCAAACAAAAACATGCCAATGTGTATAACGAAACTTTAGTTCTCACACATTATATACATGCCCTGTGCCAAAAGGAAAAAAACAAAAAAACATTTGTTTAAAAGATTTCTAAAAAGGATTATGCAATGAAAAAGTAAATAGATTAAGGTGGCTAATATACAAATTTGAAGGAATACAGGAATCCAGAATCCAGAACAGCAATTTTTCACAATCAACCACATTTTAGCAGACACAATATACAGCAGGGAGCGTTAAACCATTTAAACCAAAATGATTAGAAACATTTTTTTGAATTATAAAAAAACATTATTTAGCTTACATTTTCAAAAAAGATGCACTGTGTCTATCTCCAGAACTAAATCCGACAAGGCGGACTTGTCATCTTTCCACTATGTCATTTCAATACAAGAATTATTTTTTTATAGATGATCTCGATGTTGGAAAAGTAACACAGTTACTTATTCAGACATTTTTGTGCTTCTCTATTTGTCTTCAGTTTTTTAGTTTTGGAAAAGAGGCCTCAGCAGATCTATGACCCAGCACTCACACATTACTCTTCCTTAAATTTTTTTATGTTATTTATTGTTTGCTTGAAGACCCCGTGAAATGAAAATCCTCATCTATGGAAAAAGACAAATTTCAAAACAGAAAAGGGGCTGTGTAGTTTGAGAGGTGGGTATTCAGGAGCTTGGAGGGGATCTGATTTTTCGCATTACTGATGTCATCAATATTAGGTAATGATATGATATACCTATGAGTCAGAAAATGGACAGAAATGAATATACACAGCGTTATCAGCCAAAATGACATCACTAAAAGAGTGACAATTCCTGTACATACTGGAGCTGTGTGGTTGTTGTTTTTCTTTTACCACGTAGTTCATTTCTACATTTCACGGGGTCCTTCAGCCTTAAAATGAAAAGACATAAACTTCAACAAAATCCTTCAAAGTGAAAAGCTAAACTCACTACAATACAATTTATACAGCTTTTAGAGAGAGAGAGAGAGAGAGAGAGAGAAGATTGACTGTAGCATACACCTGAACCTTTTATGTGAATAACAAACTACTGTAAGCCGTCGAGAGGACACTGAAGGGGTTGGTGTTCCGCCTGGACAGTGCAGGAGTATACAGACAAAAGTACATTGGAACAGCGGATTTAGCAAATGATGGTTTCGTATAAGTGATGGAGTTTATTGGATGGAATGCTTCATCTAGTATCTCTCATATATTTTTGGTGTGTATTCTCTGCGCTAAACGATACCGACAATACCTCTTGTTAACCCTAACCCTAATAATGAAAATCATATTTTACACTTATCCGACGAACCTTACTATAGTGTCACACAAAACCATCTCCTTATCTTACAAGGGGTCAACTGTTTAATTACAAGTCTATTTAGAGGGGGTAGGAGGAGGAGGGGGGGGGGGGTACGGGGTCGGGCCGGCGGAGCATCTAAAGGTACCATATTCAGTGTGATAGACATGTATAAGGCGTAAACAGCACGGTTCTTCGTTCAAATAAAAAGATGCAATGCATAATAAAAAGCTGTGAGCTACGCAACGAAGCGACGGCCCGGTTGACCGTCTGAAAAGCGTTTACATTGCTACCGACAGACGATACATGAAGGCATTGACAGAAGTTCAATGGCGTCTGTATTTTTAGGCACCGTGTTGATGTGAAACATGACGTGTGTGTGTGTGTGTGTGTGTGTGTGTGTGTGACTGAATGTGTGGATGCGGGTGAACAAAGGGGGGGGATACAGAGTGCGCTCGGGCGTCTGCTCGGAGGGAAACGGGAGAGGACGACGAACGAGCGGGACATGTAAGAAGCAGTCATGGCGGGGACACGAGATTTCCAAGAATCCGTGCCGAAGAGGAGGAGAACACATGACCACGGGCAGCACCTCCGCAGCAAACGGCGAGCTGCCTGTGAAAACTGGCGGCCACAGGAGAAACAAGGGAAGGGAGAAATAAAGGACAAAATGGACGTGATGGAAATGAGCCCGACAAAAAGGCAATAGGAGGAAAACACTCGGGGCGGGGTGGGGAGGGGGGGCGGGGGCAGCTCTATCTGCGGACCGCCTGCAGGTCCCCCGTGGTCGCGGCGGGGGGCAGTGGTCGGAGGTGAGAGGAGGAGAAAGAAGGGCTGAGACAGAAAGGGAGGAAAAGGAGGTACAGAGACCGCGAGAGGAGAAGAGGGGGGGAAGGAGCGGGAGCAGCGTGGCTCCCTCTGCAGTCTAAATGAAATACTCTTTCTTCTCCTCTGCGTGCACGTGGTGGCCCTCGGCGTTGATGATGGCCGTGTCGGCGTCAGGCGCGTCGTCCGCTCCTTTGGCTTCGTTTGTCAAGTACGTTCCTGAGGAAAAGCAAGAAAAAAACAAAAAACAAAACAAAAACAAAACAAACCTACGTCAGGACAAACAAAGGCTGAGCGGCGCGGCGTGGCGCTTGGCTGCCCGCGGCCAGAAACACATCTGAGGAGGACGACATCAGTGGAGCTACATTATTCATATCCAGAACCAGGAGAGGCCGGGATAGCCCGGGTTATGGTAATGACGCAGAGAAGAGCGTACAACAAACACGTACAGTGTTTTAGAGCTTAAGGATGCACCCCCCCTAAATAATGTGCAATAATTGCTTTCAGTCCCTCGGGTTAACATGTATTAATATTCTAAACAAATAAATGAATGGCATTTGTTTAGAGCATTTGAAAAAAAGAATAATAAACACGAGCCGCACATTAGAGGCACACGTCTCTCCGCCGCGGGCAAGTCAAACATTTGCAACTTGCGGGGAAAGACTCTGGCGTGTGAGGGGACAGCGAGGGCATGCCGGACCGGTCCCGAGAACCTCGAGGGACTCGGGTCCGGGTTCCGCTGCGGCGGTCTTTACCTTTATGCCTGGCCAGGTATCTTCCCAGAACAATGATTAAACACAGGGTGACAAAGACCACCACGGCCACCACTCCGCCGATCAAGGCGTGGTCCGTGCCGTGCTGGCCCAGGGCGTTGGGGTCTGAGGGAGAGACACACGGAGAGACAAAGAGAGCAGATTGACTGCGGTCAGGTGAGGCGAGGGAGCGAGGGCACAGGGAGAGCAGAGCAAGAAGGAAGGAGGAGGAGGAGGAGGAGATTATTCCATGCTTGTTCCGGACCGAATGATTGGTTTTGAGCGGGCGTCATCTCTCTCTCTCTCTCTCCCCCTTTCACATCATGCCGTCAGAGCAGAGCTGCCTAGGCCCAGAGAGAGAGAGAGCGAGACCGACATTCACCCTGCAGATTGAAGGGGGAAGAGAGAATAAAAGCAGGAGTCAGAAAATAAGAGAAAAAAGAGGTGAATAATTCAGGACCATCCGCACGGAGTCCCCGACACGCAAACCGGGGCAGCGGTGGAAGAGTGGTACACAGTAAATAAATCATCACGCACAGAAAAAAATAAAAAAAATAAAAAAAGATCAAACTTAAGTTTGTTTGTTGTTGTTTTTTGGCAGGAGGGGTTGTAGCTTTCGGAAGAGCAGCAGGGAAGATTTTAAGAGTCACGTGAGAGTCAAAGACTGCCTCCTGAGTTTGTTTAACCAAAAAACAAAACGAAAAACACCGCCCTTCTTCTCGATAATGATGTGTTTGGTTTATTCGCCCCATTCAACCCGCCCCCTCCTCCTCTCGGGTTTATTCGAGCGTCGCCACGTACCAGTCACTCCAGTCACGCACACCCTTTGAGTGCATGTTGGTCAAGGAAAAGTGGGGCTCGCGGCGAGGCGGACGGCTGGTATCAGACACACAGTCCGCACCCTTTTTTTCTCGCCGAGTCGGCCCGTGTGGTCCAAGTGAACAGCTGGCCAGCTCTCGCCCTCGTAACTCTCCACGGTCTGAGTGACCGGGGCCGTCGCGCTCCACCGCTTCCGAGTGGACAAACACACCCACACACACGCGCGAGCGCGCGCACTCTCGCGCCCGCATACAGACATACAGGCGCACGACGCCGCGGGGGTTCACCGCGCCGAGGTTCTGCTTGGCCGGCGGAGCAGAGCGTGGAGGAAGGCGGCAAGGCCCAGGACTCGGACGTTGAGCTACGCACGCGCCCGTGTCTTCACCTCTATCCGTCAGCATGGAGAGTGTTTTACCACACACACACACACACTCCATGTCCGGCCGCTGTGCTTCACTTTGCTTGTCACCGCGCCCCGGGGTCCTGTGGCATAAAACAAGTCACGTGTGCGCCGCCTGAATGCCACACGCGTTGGCCGAGCAACGTGCTGTTGCGGTGTTTCCAGTGCCAAAAACCTTTCAGGAACACACGGCGTCTGATACAACCTCCGAGTCCATACAGTCGCTCAAATGCTTTTTTTTACCGCATTTACGAACATTGCTATGGTGCGACCACTCTCTGCCTACGCAACTACTAAGAGGGGTATGGAAAAGGCAGAGAAAAATGGGGAGAAAAATACAAAAAACATGGCGATGGATTGAAAAGCCAAGGCCGGGATTCTAGTTTGGGAAAGATGGAAAAGGAAAGTGGAGAGGAGAGGGGTGGTATATATTTTTTTTATGGCTCCTGAACACATTATCTTTTAATAAGGGCACATACATTCTTCTCAGGTTGATTTAATATGTGAGTGTGGGAGAGCAAACTCCTCTTTTAATATTTATTACACTCTCCTTGTCGTCTGGCCTCGAGAATTGGGCTTGTTTAATAAATTAAACGGGTTCAGGGCTTCTGTGAGCCACTGCTCGGACCAACTCGACCAATAGTGTTGCCCTTAAACTGCCTCACCAGCCCCTTATCGCATCTCTTTCACCCACTGCTGGCTCCGTCTGGGGTTGCTGTGGAAATATACAGTATATTATATGGCTAGACGGTCGCATTATCTAGTCAGATCGAATGGCATGAATCACATCATCACATTATCCGAGCCCAGCTGACCCTGGGAAAGGTCGCCGGCCTCTCACTGGACCAATACTCCGAGACAACAGCCATTTCCCATTCACACCTAATTTAGAGTGTCCAATTACTTAAATACCAAGGTGCCTGTCTGTGGAGTACCCGGACAAAGCCCGCGGCGACCCGGGGAGAAAATGCAAACTCCACACAGGAAGCTGGTAATTCCGACCGAGGCACAAGTGCTGTGGGGCACGGGAGAGTTAACCACTGCACAACCGTACCCAGCAGAACGTTGTTTCGCTCAAATGAAAGCTCAAGTATTCAATTCAATCATGGGGCTCAGCTGGAGGGGAAGCGATGGGCCTACAAAGATTAGCCCGCTCCCTGCTTCAATATGGTCATAATTCCCATTAATTTCCCATGTCATTCCAGCTGGATGGGAGCATAATACCCACAAAATGGTACAGTGGGTGGTGAACTGTCGTTTCTTCATTCCTGCCTGGAAAAAAAAAGGGGGCGGTCAGAGTAGCAAGTGGTCAGCCTCGGTCGCTTTGGGTATTTGGAGTAGCTGCATTTATATTGAATATTTCCCCTTGGCTCACGCTCCAAAAAAAAAACTATATTTGCTCCTGACGTCAGCAAAAGCCTGGCGTTCTGTAAAGTTTGTTACAGAACGCCACGGAGCCACACTCTTCGGACGGCCCTCCATCTAAAGTCCTGTTTCAAAAACAACCGTTTCAACCCATCAGACGCAATGCTCTTGAATATTATAAAGATGCCGCGGTTGCATTTGCATACGGTAGATTCCTGCCTCTCTGACTCTTTCTCCCTCGGTACTGAATTGTTTAATATTAAAAGCATGCCCTACAAGAAATCTTTTCCTTCTAAGGGATTACACCAATTACCTCCCTCTATCTTAGACAAAGCTTTGTGAGGCAATGTTTCCGGTCGCTCAGATCAATAAATAAGAAGCCAGCTTAAGCGCAGGCTCACAGAGCTGCGGTGTCCTTGTGTGTAGGGTGTGGGTCGGGGAGTCTTGGAACGTGTGCGCGTGAGAGCACATAATTACTCGTGAAGGCGACGACGTTAGTTTGAATTGGAAGATTTTTTAGTTTTTCCTGAGAAAAACTGCCTACTAATCAGAGATAGGATTTGAAAAAAAAAAAAACAAAAAAAAAAACAAAACATAAACAAACCCCCCCCAAACAAATTCCTAAAAAAGTTTACACCTTGCTTGCGAGGGTTTTCCGTGTTATGTTTAGTGAAAACAATGTGTGACATTATTGACATTACCATTAAATGTGGAACATTAGGATTCCACGCCTCGGCAGCAGAGTTAAAGTTAGAGACAACACAAGGGGAGTGCCTGCAAACACCGAGAAAGGGCCCGCAGACTGCATACTTGTTCGATGAGTCAATTACGCTCAGCTATTTGGCTGAGACTGGGAAACTCACCAATCTGCACCTAATGCCGGCTCTACTGCCAAGATGAGAGAGTCTCACAGGGCCCCGAGACACATGTGCCTGCACGTATGAGCGCACACACCAACCATGTGAGTCGGAATGAGACCAAAAAATGTGCGTGTTTGTGTGTCTTTGCACATTACCGCTTGCTGGGGTCACAGTGGATTAATTCGATTCTGAAAGCAAATTATTTCTGCTAATCATTCAATAAAGCCCCGCACACGCAGACTTGGACACTATCTTCGCTCTCTCTCTCTCTCTTCGCCGAATGGAAAGAAATTGTGGTCAGCGGGGTAACAGCGTGAAGTTATAAGCAAAGCGGCGTAATTAATCAAATGAATTCATTAAAGTCACTGGCAGGAATCAATCTATCAAAGCAAAGCTATATGATCTAAACAGCAGTTAAAAAACAAACAAACAAAAAAAACAACAAAAAAAAATACAACAAAGGACGAGGCAGGGAGAGTACTTCATTCCCACAGCTGTGGTGACTTAATCACGGCTGTACTGCTGCGGCGTTCTCATTTATTTCTCTGTCATAACCTACATAATGCCGCACAATGTTAGCCACGAAGAAATGCATTGTGTGAGCCAACGGCAGAACAAGAGCCGCGCGGAACAGTAGCCACAGAGAAACATGACCGATACCGGAGGAGGCCAGTCCCCCCCCCCCCACAACAATCCCCAGAGGGAGACAAGCAGAGGGGAAAAAAAAGAAAGAAAAACGGGCCGAACAAAACCTCATATCATCAAATTAAAAATTCGACCGGCCGCGTGCGTGCGCGTTGGTGTGCGTGCTACCTCAAGATTGCTGGGAAAGTCTCTGTTGCCATTGAGATTTAAATGAATAGAATTGCTATTACGTGTAATTCATAACTATAGCCCCAGGATGTAATGATTTCTCTTTTTCTGCTCTGCACTTTATTTCCAAATTGTTGCCATAATTCTTCCCCAAAGCGAGTTAATGCGACAGGTCATCAATAAGCTTACCCTGCAATAAGTGGAAAGACCTTTGCATTATGTTTTAATTCCTCCTGTGCTCCTCGGCTTTATGGGCGTGAAGGATGAGGAGTGGAAGGGGCAAATGGAGAGAGGATGGCCGGGTGCTACTCAATATTTAACCCCGCCCTCCGGGGATGCTGCAAACTGGAAGTGGCCTTTTTTTTCTCCTTCTGGTTTTTAAACACAGCCACCGACCCAGCTGCCCTGGTTGTCACTTGTCGCCGTGAAAATATGTCTTTTTTTTCCCTCACGCTATGGCCTCACCCCAACCCCTCCGTTTAAAACAAGATCAATAGAAATGGAATAAGGCAGCTACGAATCCCTCCGAGGATTGAAAATGGCCCGTTCTCTTATTGAGTTTTCACAAAAACGTTCTCTGTCCTCAGCCCAAAGCAGCTTGAAAAGGTGAACGTTGGGCTAAAGACATAAAACGTGTGGCTTGCCCTATTAACTCCTTAAGTAATCTGCAATAACAGAGTTTCCCACCATGTGTAATACATTTAAATTGTATTTTATTCTGTATCATATTGTCTGTATCATATATTATATCATATTTGTATGGACCTGAAAAAGAGCTCAAAACGTGCCGACTCACAAAGGCCCTTTTTAACATGCATTCGGGGCTTTAAATTGAGTGGGTTGTTTATTTTATGTCGACGCTCAGGAAATAGATTTTTCACAGGCGAGCCTTTTCAATACTTTCACCCCCATGGATAGCTCGTTTAGACCGACTCTGACAAATGGACGGCTTAAAGGAATATCCTGCTTCTGATTTTTACGTAACATCACCTTCCCCTCGGGGACGTGTGTAAGTGCCCTTGCTTTCAACCCTCAAATAACATTAAAAGAGCTTCAGAAGCGCGTCGCGTGTTGTCGTTTACGGCAGCTCGTGCAACATTGAGTCCTTATTTGTGCTAATTTAAGATCAGCACGTTGATGATGCTGGGCCTGGTTAGAAGTCTCAGCTTAGTCAAGGAAGCCGAACTGGGTAAGAGCGGTCCTGTTGAAATGCAACTATTCATACAGGGCTTTTTGGCCAATGCCGACTTGAAAGCTTAGACTAATCCTAAACTTTTGAACCCCGACCAATCCCTTGCCTCCATTTTCAAGTTGGTCCTCGGGTGTGCAGTCATTGCTACCTACTTTCCCAGGGTAGAGCAAAGATCCGGGGGTATTTGCGTTGGAGTTCTACACAGAAGAACGGGGGTTACCACGGCAACCTTCACCGGTCCCCCACCGTCAGTTAATACTTCAGGTAACAACCCGCCTTCAGGCCTCAATTTAAGACAATTCAGCAATGTCTCCCAAGTTAGTCTGATTTAGAGACTCGAGGTTGTCGGTGCATTCCTTTTTTTTGTACCCTCTGTTCTGGAACAAATAATGGACCTGAGAAAAACACAACTTCCTCCATGCGAGTGGGTAAGATGTGTATTGTTTTAATTTTCGGTCTTTTCCGCAGGCTGAAACACCGGGCATGAATAATTGCTATCTTCTCGGCAGTGGGCCCTTTTTTCTGTGGCAATATCAGGCTGCAGGGGCTGGGGCTGGCTACACGAATGCTGATTATGAGAAGCAAATAGTACATATTTGACGCACCGAAGAAACTCTTGTGTGCATGATTCAACCTTTCAGCTTTACAAGGTCAAAGCTCATTTGCCAGGAAAAAAAAAAAAAAAAAGCATTTGGCAAATCTGAAAAGTATCCAGAGGTGGTGCGGGGGGGATAATGTGGGTGTATGTGTGTGTCTGTGTGTGTGTGTGTGGGGGGACGGGGGACGAGGGACGGGGGACGGGGCGGGACATTGACATTGCATAGACCTCTGATACTTAGCAAAAGAATTATTATAGTCATTAAGGCTTACTGGGCTATTGAATCAGTGTGTGTGTGTGTGTGTGTGTGTTGGGCATACCTGCCAGCACCTCATTAATAAAGTGAATCACAGAGTGCAGTTATGCATCAGTTGTGGCATTAAACAGTAAGGGTGAAAAACAGGAATCACACGCACACCTGCACACTACCTCCCCTCCAAAAGGTCAACAACAGTCAACAATTAAAAGTAAAAGGTGGAGTTACTGTCAAATGTACATGTCCTATTAGGAGCCCTGAGTCGACAATTGCTTTCTATTCATCCAGGGGTGGATAAATGCTCCATTGTCGTGTGGGCCACTTAATATATACGCGAAGTGACCGTGTCACCGGAATCAGATGTAACAATGGTATAATAACTTCGTATTATTACGACCACATTTAGAAAATAATGCGGCTTATTAAATCCCTTACCAGGTAGAAAACGACGCATTGCTGTGTACAGAAAGCAAAAAGGTGTGGGCAGTTGTTTTCAGCTCCCTGGCAAACTTGCACTACAGTCTTGGATTATGTGGGATGATATTTGGTTGGTGAATATAAGGCAAATTCTAGCATTCCCCCGAAAACAAGCGACCCGCACAAAAAAAAACAACACTTGTTAAAACCTTAACCACGTTATTTAAAAACAAGAAAAAACGTCCAGTGTTTTTCTCCCCAGAACAAGCCCCAAAATGTCTCATCCGAGCTATATTAATGCTCAGTATCCTATATTCATTGAGTTTTACGTAAATCCACTTAACATGCAGGTTATTCAAAATGAACTGGACATAATGTCCAGTTTTTGTAAATTCGTTTCTGGGCCTTGTGTTAGTTCAGTGCTATATTTCTCCCGTCGCGGACATAGAGTCTGGCAGCATCACCTTGCTTTCCTACTGGCCCGCGGTAGTCATAGTAACAGGGCTTACTTAGATCAAAGCTAAAAGATCTCACTATTGACTCTAAAAAAAGCACAATATCAGAAGAGCTCTATTATGACTAATATCTTAACGCCATAGGTCTGGGAGACTTAGGACACACATCATTTTAGAATAACAATAGGAATATATATACTGTATATATATAAAACAAAAAAAAACCCATAGAGACTAAGGTTCCGAGCTGCAGCGCTTAGATTCAGATCAAGAAACACATTGATTCTTATACATCAACTGCTCATCTTTCGTCGGCCCAACTAGTTTTTCTTTAAAAAAAATCCAACGTGCTGACTAATGGCACAATCCAGAAAAAAAGCACACCAGGTAAAATAATCTGCATAGTGCCAAACCTACGGAGGTAGGTCTCCTCGGCGAGACGACTTTATTAAAAAGACCAAACGTCACGGGCGCTGTTACAACTCCACGGTTGTTTTTTTTTTTTTTTTTTTCTTTTTCCTCCGGAGACGGTGAAAAAAAGAGCCGGTAATAAATCAAGCAGACACATGAAAGCAGATAGCGTAGTATCCTGCGACTGGGGGACGCGGCGAAGGAGTCTGATATTTAGATTCCCCGCAGATACACCCAGAAGGCTGGGCTACACAAACAGACATCTGAGAAGAACGGAGACGCACTGATGAGGAATATCCGACGACGTGTGGAAGCCTGTTATCTTAGACCGACTTCAGAGGGCTGAGGGAGGGGGAGGGGGGGGGGGGGGGGGGAGGGGCCGGGGGGGGCATCCCGGGGGGGGGGGGGGGGGGGGGGGGGGGGGGGGGGTAGAGGCCTGGCGGCTGATGTTACCAATATGGATTCTTTGTTTTTTCGACTTCCAGGTTTTCCTGATTTATTTATTTGTTTGGTCCCTATTCACTGCCTGTGCGTGGCTTCTGGTTCACCCCCCCCCCCCCCCCCCTGTCAACCTTCATCTTAAACCTATGCTTAGCCAGATTTATTCCCTCTTGTTCACACACACACACACACACACACACACACACACACACTGGAGCTGCATCTCCCAATCAGGACCGCAAAAGACCACCAGGCCAGGAGTATAAAAACGGTTGGAAACATCTCCATCAGAACAATCGCTGTGTTGATCGGTCCAATCTTTTTTTATTTATTTTTTTGTATCAGCTCATGTGTATGCTCCCGGGCCGCACAGAGACCAGGCTCACACACTCTCGGATCTTAACACCTGAAGGACCTCACAGGCGGTAATTGAGAGAAAGCGGCAGCGACGGGAGGAAATTATTCTTTATTCTCTATACGCCAGTATTAAATGGGACTGCGGGGCATGAAGCTGAGTGTGAGGAGAGAGAAAAACAAAAAGAAAATGATCTACATAATGAAAGCACATGAATGAAGCTGCTGGGAATTATGCATAGAAAAAAAAAAATATATATATATATATATATATCTTAAATGGCTCGCAAATAATTGGAATATTATACCACTTCCTGTCCAGCTGCTGACCACGATGATCATGAAACCCACGATCATTTCGCAAAGTGCTTTTAAATCGCGTGCATTCTGTGCTGACGCGACAGGATGTCCCAGTGTTGGTGAGACATCAGGGGGCAATTTCCTTTACACCGCGTAGCAGAGATCTAAAAGTTTAAATCTATAACTCCTGGCAATTTGTTGGCTGCTGCAGGAATGAGAGATGCTTCAATTTTGGGAAAAACCTCAGCCGATTTATGCCTCTCTAACTTCGTTTTCAGACTTATTACCAACGACACCCCATTATTCATATACTCGGTATATTGCTGGAGGGATTATAAAAACAGCAGTCACACTAAAATACTAAACACTCAGTCTTGGCGGTGAAATGTCCACATGACGTTGACTACGTTGTCTCTCGGAGCCATAATTAAAAAATATATAAGATTCTGCGACACACGATCAGACATCTCCAGTGGCCAGACATTTCCCGTTGGTCGGGACATTCGCAAGTTCGGAAGAATGTCTCCGACGTATAAACTCGCAGCACGTTACGACATGAAAGCCTCCGAGGAAACGCGTGACAACACACGTAACGGGGGGAAAAAAGGGCGGAAGCTTGTCCCAGGGAGTACACTCGGTATTATAAATGTGTCCAGTTGTCAGTGTCTCTATTTCCCAGACTGACCATTTAAGAAGCGGTAAAAACAGCAAAGTCGAGAGAGAAGCCGCGAGACGGAGACAGAGGCGGTGAGAGGGAAGCGGGAATATAGGGTTGCATGCTGAAGCGGTGGTGGAGAATGTGAGGACTACTGTACCTCTGTTGCCAGTGACTGTGGGGTCTGAGGCGTGGGCGCCTAATAGTGCTGTAGGATCCGGAGGGATGGGATGTTGGGGGGGGGTGGTGGATGGAGGCGGGATGGTGGGAATGTCTGGTGGAGGGGACAGACACACACACACACACACACACACACACATATATATATATACAAAAATAATAATAAAAAAAAAAAACAACAATACACAAACAAAGGAATTCACCCGGGGGCAGTGAGAAGCTCCAAAACGGCAACAAAAACTGGTCAAAAGGCAAAACAGTCCACGGGGATGGGGGAACAATAAAGCCCGAACACATTTTTTTTCACCTAGTCAAAGAAAAATAAGACGAAGCCTCTCCAACTACACTTCTCAATCAAATGACGTAATTATCTTTGGGTCAGTGGCCCCCGTATTGAGGTACGTGTGCGTTTACGGTGGGCAGGGTATATAGTGCATTCCGCACGAGGAGCGCGGGATTACAGTTGTTTAACAACTCGAGGTTAACGGATGAAGCATGTTTTGACGTGCATTGAGGCTCTATTCAGACGTTTTTTTTGGAACATGCCGTCATATTTTGGACCAAAAGAAGTGCAAAGAGCAATTACTCCGAATTTCCCAGCACCAGGGACCTCTCGCACCAGATGACGACAGTCTTTTAAGTGGTCATTCGATAAAACGATCCCCGCCAATGATCGCCATCGCGAGTGTTCGTTACGGTAGGACAGTTCTCGGCGTGGCGGGTTTAAGCGACGGGAACAACGGCGGCTCGCCCATCGCGTGGCAAAGTTCACGAGGTCACCCTCCCATTTTCGACGCTTACGTCACTGCGCTTTGGCGGCGTGCCGGTGCGTTTTAATTGGCCGAGGCGGTCTTTCCTCGGGGGGGCCGCGGCCGTGCGTCTGACATTTGGGGCCTCGGCGTGAATCACCGCGCGGCTAAGTGCGTGTCTTGCGGAAGAGAGAAAAAGACAAATGTCCCTTCGGGAGGGGAAAACCATTAAAAAGGTGTTTTCCAAGAATTATGATGGCAATTGTGAAAGGCTGAAAGGTGTGCTAATCACTAATGAAGGGTGGGAACAGACCGGGTGCCATTTCAAAAGAGCAAGTAATGAATCTGGATGGGACCCCTTGACCCGCCCATGCCCAGTTGGCTTTTTTTTTTGGCAGCATTTGTCAGTTGAATAACAATACGGCCATGCGGTGCATTGGGAGACTCTTGTTCCATTATATTTAGCTGGCATTTGGAACAATTATCGGGTGCGGCAAAAAAAAAAAAACACGTGGAATGTGGGGCACAAGCCCTCGAATGAAACGTCTCCAGGCTGCGCACTGGAATTAGTTAAAGGGTGAGTGCCAAATCGGAGGGGGGAAAAAAAAACAGCACATGTGGCGAAAGGTTTACGGTTTAATTAACAAGGGGAATTAATAGACCTATTTGAGCGGCGCAATAAGCGATGCAATTGATTCCAATCCATTTCCCGCGAGGCCATTTTTTTCATGACAGCAATTGTAATAACAGCGTGAATCTAATTGAGTGGAAAACATCGAGATCCGCCTCGCGGACACGCCACCGGGTGTTTGGACCTGTGGATCTACAGGAGCACGCCATCCTTGGAGCAATGGCTTCAGGTGGAGGTCCCTTTTGAGAGTTTTTCCCGGCATAGAAATGAATAACCTGGGCGCGCACATGTCCTGTTTTGTACTCAATGGACCACTTGGACAGTGTCCAAACCTACGGGTGTGGCCAGCAGACTCGCCTATTGTCCTGCCAAAGCCTTCATTAGACTTTCCTCATTCTGAGGGTCCACGTGAGGCAAAGCTTATCATCCGCCCATGGCCTGAGGGGTCTGTGAGGGCTGTGCTCAGCCTAAACTTTGTAGCCACGCGGGCTACTGTGTGAACTCGTCGCGCGTCGGACTCCAGAGGTTCTCCCACGCCGCCCAACACCGACTGTCACCTTGGTTACGTTGCACACGTGGTTATGGATGTCGTCCCACAGCGCGTTAGAAATCGCTTTATCTTCCGGCAAACGTGCCCGCACCTGAGATGTGTTTCCGCCCCCCCCCCCCCCCCCCCCCCCCCCCTCTCGTGTTTTTCACTAGATTAATCCTCCTTTTTAATAAGAGGGCAAACGAAGAAAAATCCCTCGGTGCGTGCAATAACGATGATGTGATATTTTATCGATCCACTTAGGTGTCCAGCTGCACGGTCTCTCTGGCCGGGGGGGAAACGACCCCGTCCCTCATCGCACGCCGTCTACGCGCCGAAAACAGAGGGAGAACGGGGACGTGTCCGAGATCGGACGTTTAAAAAAAATAAAATAAAAAAAAATAAATAAAGAAAAAAAAAGCTTTATTACTTAATGCCAGGAGACAAATGGCAGTGAAGAAACAGAAGCGGAGAAGAGCCATCCATCTCCCCCCCCCCTCTCCTCCACCTCCTCTGGCGCTACTAAGAATTACTTATCCTTTCCCCGGTGATATTCCTGACAACGCAGCACTAAATTTCCCCTGCCTCACACATTTTCCTCCTCGCGGTTGTGTGTGTGTGTGTGTGCGGAGGATCTGGGACACAGGTTTATTTAAGGAAAGGCGTCGGTGGCATTTGTGTCACCGGGGGCCCTTATTCTCTGCGTGAGAGATGTTGGCGCTAATCACTCGCAGCACTGATACACTGTGCAGATCGGGGAGAATTCCGAATGCTGTATTTTTGGCAATGGAGTGTGTTACTCGTGCGTGCGGGGTTCTAAGTTGCCATCATTTACAGGAAGCAACACGGTGCCCTCGGCGACCCCCCCGCAGCCTTTTGTCGTTAACGGGGTCGTCCGTCCGTCGGTGGTGCCGAGAAACGGATCGCACGAAGCGCCAGGGCAGGCCAAACAAAAATGTTTTTTTTGGTTTTTTTTGGCACTTTGGAAATCTCCACTCACCATAGACGAAGAGCACGTATTCAGCGCTGCTGGTGCCCAGGTGGTTGGCGGCTTCGCAGCGGTAGGTGCCGTTGTCCGTTTTGTTGAGCGAGGTGAAGGTGAGCTCCCGGCCCTCCACGATCATCCTGTCCAGGTCGGGCAGCTCGCCGCCGTCCTTGGTCCACAACACAGGGTCCGGCCTGGGAGGGGAGAGCATGTGGGGAAGAGAAACGAGGCACGCTTCATTTCCCCGCCAGAGCCGGCACATAGGAAAGACGGACGCCGAGTGACTTACGAAGGGTTCCCCTTGGACATGCACTCCAGCTTCAGGTAATGGCCCTCCTGAGGCATCGAGAGCGGTTGGTTGATCTCCACCCGTGGAGCATCTGCGACAGACAGAGATTGAGCGCGGAGGGCGTTGAGATATTTTTGTCCCGTGATCAAACACTCAGTCAACCAATCAATCAATCAATCAATCAATACTAGTCAACATTGATCAGGCGCGATGCGACGATAATATAAAAGACACGACGACAAAGCACAGCACCCGGGTCAAGCCTACTGAGTCGGATACTTATGACACTGGACTTCACATCGGCATCATAAGGATCGCAAAATTAGAATGGAATCAAGGTATGACCACGAAAGATGTCAAAGCGGGACTAATTAGCATATTACATCGAAAAAGAAGAAGAAAAAACAAAGAAGTGCGATAAATATAAGACTACTCTCCGAAATGAAACACAGCGCACCGCGATTTTTCATGGACGAGATTAATTATTCTTCTCCGCTCAGAACAGCTTTATGCATGGTAATTTAACGCCGTGTCATGTCAGCCATGAAATAAACGTAACTTGTGCGAACTTGTGTGTCTTATTAGGTTGAGTAGCGGACGAGAGGATTCAGTAGCCCCTTCTTTCGTGTAATCTTCTCGCACAGTGTGTCCCTGACTGTGTGTGTGTGTGTGTGTGCGTGCGTGCGTTCCTGCGTGGACACTCACAATGGACCTCCAGCACTTCGGTGGCCTGCTGCGGTGTCTGCGCGAGAGCCACGTGGTCCACTTTGCAGGTGTAGGCCACTCCGTCGTCTTTTCTGTCCACGTGCAGCTGGAGGGAGCTCCGCACTGTGAACGTCTTCCCGCTCGCGTTCACCTCTTTGGCACCTGAGGGAGAGAGTTGCGCACGGTCACCGAGGCCTGGCGCACGCATCAGGGCGGGACGGGCGCACGCCTGCGGGAGGCTCCATCAAGACCGCCTCTACCGGGGGAGCCTCTGTACCGATAAGGGGCCCCCGTAATGCGAGGCGGCGTGTCCCAAAAGTGAATGTTTACAGTGGGTCCATCCTGAAAGCAGCATTTATCAGAATGCGCCATATTGAAAAAAAAAAAAGACAATTGCGGAGTATTGCGCCGTATTGGCAGGGGCGGTGACTTTTACAATTGTTCACGTGTAAGGCCAAAAACTGAACTGAAGCCGCAGACGTGCACAGGGATATTTAGTCCCTGGTCGCTGCTTTGGTATGCCCGCATGGACAACTTTGTGGATCCCCCCTCCCCCCATGTCTCAAATCTCACCCAAAACGGCACTTCAGCTCTCCCACTCCATTCTCACTCCCTCCAAATCTATTTTCATCCTCGCTGGGACGCGCACATTAGAAAAGGGGCCAATCGCACATTTTGGCGATCATTTCAGCCCGCCTCGCAGCAAAGTATCATTATGCCCAGTCCCCTCCGTCTGTGCAATCTGCTTTTCAGGGCTCTTCCCTGAAACACCTGCCTCGCGCTCGCCCGGCAAACAGCCGATCCACCTCTCCGGGCCCCCATCGACGTCCCCCCCCCCCCCCCCCCCCCCCCGCCCCCCCG
>JAFBJU010000307.1:254895-271250 GCA_016785305.1 Colistium nudipinnis
CCCCCCACCCCCCCCCCCCCCCCCCCCCCCGGAGAAGAATGACTGACGGGTCTGCAGTGTTACTAACATCCATCCACACCACAGGAGGGAGGGGGGGGGGGACGGCTGGATTTCTTCACGAAAAGGCAAAGTAGCGGCAAAAGAGTGAAACGGAGTCGAGATCCGGAGAGAGATGGGACAGTGAGTTTCGAATATTATAGCCAGCTTAAGCAGATGCAAATATTCTCCTGCCATCTCTATTCGTTAGGCTGGGTTCCATTATACTACCTACTAGCCTGACTCCTCTTCCTCTTTCAGTGCAAGCTCTGGAAGGTTCACCCCCCCCCCCCCCCCCCCCCCCGGAGAAGAATGACTGACGGGTCTGCAGTGTTACTAACATCCATCCACACCACAGGAGGGAGGGGGGGGGGGACGGCTGGATTTCTTCACGAAAAGGCAAAGTAGCGGCAAAAGAGTGAAACGGAGTCGAGATCCGGAGAGAGATGGGACAGTGAGTTTCGAATATTATAGCCAGCTTAAGCAGATGCAAATATTCTCCTGCCATCTCTATTCGTTAGGCTGGGTTCCATTATACTACCTACTAGCCTGACTCCCCTTCCTCTTTCAGTGCAAGCCCTCGAAGGTTCACCCCCCCCACCCCCCCATAATAGAAAGTCACCCTCAGGCTGCCCTATGCTTGAATACTTGAATTGAACTTAATATTTGTGTATTCATGTGCAGGTTCGTGTTGGTCAGTTTGCAGAGGCATGTGATTTTCGTAGTTTTTCTCAATTTCTGGATGTATCAAGTCATGTTAGTTGGAAATATTACAATGGCTCTGTCTGAATAAATAAGACGAACCGAACCGCGCAATTTAATTGTGCCCATATGTTAGGCCGTTCAAGACCCGATATTGGAAACTTCCATCAGTGTGCTTGGCACGCAGAGGTGCCCCCGCGTCGACTCACCCAAAGTTCCGTCTGCGGGTGGACTCCCCCCATTTTAATGCGGCAGGGTGGCTTTTGACAAAAAACAATATTACTTTTCAAAGTTGGCAATAATAATATGACGAAGTTGTGTCCCAGAGGTTCCTGATTATACATTTGCGCCGCATTGAAACGACAGCGATCAAGAACCTCGGTTACTGTTTAACTTTGTTCCAACGCTGTTTGAATTAAATGTCTGAACCGATTTAGTATCTTATCTCACGGCAATTTGAATGGACTCTGATTGCCTCTGCACAACTGAGGATAAGGACATTACAAAAACGGACGTGCGTGCACAAAGTTTGACCACATTTTTATCATTATTTGTTTCAAAGCCTTTCAACGTCTAGTCTAGTTGGAGAAAGTAATAATAATTGTGAAACAGCAAGAAATACCTCATCATTTAAGGCTGTCAGTCAGCGTGGACACGGTTGCATGTGTGTGTGTGTGTGTGTGTGTGTGTACATGATTGTGGGTAAGAGAAGGTATAATTGGTCCATAAATATCTTCTATCACATTTTAAGCACAGCTGAATTGAGCAGCTGACATCAAGCTGCCAATAAAACTCAGATGTGTCAATCAAAACAAAAAAAAAAAATAAAATAAAAAAATAAATAAATGGAAGTTATCACACACCAGTGTAGCAGCTACCGGGTAAATCTCCGCTGCCACGGGCAACTCGCGATAATGGCTTTTGCAACAACAACAAGGGCATCGTTTGATGACTGCACGAAGCATCGAAATCCAGCCGTTTGATCGAGGTTGAATGTTTTATTCGGGGGTTTTAAATGAGCAAAGTTTGAGTAGAGGTTCAGCCACTGCGTGCGACTTCACAGCAAAAGAGCACGAGGGATTCGTCAGCGTGGCAATCTCTGAATTGGATTTAAGAAAATTGCTATCTTGTCTCTTGTTGAAGCCCTCGGGTGTGATTAAGGCGGGAAAGACGTGCCATCGCGTGCCATAGTGCGTTAATGGTGAGTAATTCAACCATGAGAATAAAGGTTGCGTGACAGTGCAGCTCATTCGATGAGTGGAAATACGATGTAAAAAAAATAAATAAATAAAATAAAGTAAAATGAAAAATGTTCTCTTTCCATGCAGAGATGACAGAAGGCGAGACAGGAGACGGTGGAGGAGTCAAAACAGAGGGTGGCAAGTATGCTTCATAACTTACCAACTGCTGCAAAGCCTGCAAGAGGAAAAAATATGTAACAAACCCCCTATTTAAACAAACTAAAAACTCGCAGCAAGCGTTTAGGTTATTGTAGCGAATGCAAATGAGGCCAGTGCACATGTAAATCTGCCATTTCACTGTGCGCTGTAATTACATCTTTTGGCTCACATCGCATTCCCCCTTTTTTTTTTTTAAACATAAAAAATGAATTACACACACACACACACACACACGCCCACACACACAGCTTCACCTGTGCTACCTTTCCCCACAGCAACAAATCTTGGCAGTCTTGGGCTGTCGCCGCGCCACCCTGTTCCGCGGGGGTGCGCGCGCGAAGCTGGGCGACATCGGCGTGAGCCTCGGCGGATTAGACACGGAAATGACAGGCGGAAGGCAAATGTGACGACTTGACCCTTTTGTGCCGCTAAGCAGGGAAGCGGGGCAAGCCGGGGAAAAAGGAGAAATAAGTAGGGGGCAGAGGAACGACCGCTGGGGCGGAGAAGGAATCGTCAACAACAGCCAAAGAGCTGACTAATCCCGGCAGCAAGGTCCCCCCCCCCCCCCCTTCGCCTGAGATTTAACACAATTTGCTCAAACGAGAACCATGTAAAATTGTCTGTGGGTTAAGGTGAGGATCATAATTCAATTTGACTAAAATAAGAGCCACGATGCAAGCAGGAGAGAGAGAGAGAGAGAGAGAGAGAGAGAGAGAAAAAAAACACGTCTTGCCAGGTGATTACATAATCTGAGCGATTTCCCCCATTCCTCCGAGACGAGTTGCATAGCAAAAGGTATGACATCACTTCAAAACGAGAGAAAAAAAACAAAAAATAACACAAAAGGATCCGGCTCCAGTGGAGTGTGTGGAGAGGGCATATCGGGCCCTTTCCGGCAGCCCGCCCGTGTCCGGGGCTCGTCCGAGCCGTCTCGCCAGCCCGACCGTGCACTTCACTGACGGGCGGCCGCGGCCGGGGAGCACTTTGAAATGTTAGGAGAGTTTCCGTCAGCGGCTGGCAGACCCATATCATCGTGTCCTCTCTGACACGGCACTCCCCGGGCATTCGCGGCGGAGACGTGTCTGCCGCGGATTCCGCCGGGCCGACTCTCAAACAGGAGTCTGGGAGTCCGTCGGGGTGCCTTGGCATTTAAAAAAAAAAAAGTGGGACACCTCCAATGAGTTGCTCTCAACGGGCGTAGACACTGGACGCAGCGATTTGACACCCGCCGCCCCGGCCACACACACACACACACACACACACACACAGTGCTCAAGTCTGACCTGATCACACGCTCTTATGCTACCAGACGACGAGGAGGAATCAGACAGCTTTATACGTGAGAGTTAAAAAAAAAGTGACACAGGTTGGACAAATAGAAGAAAGTAGAGATGGTGCATGAGATAAATATATATATATATCTCATATCTTATGCATAATTTTTTGTGTTGGTGCCGTTCGTGCGTACAGGATAGAGAAGATGAATATGTGCGCTTTTTTTGTGTGTGTGTGTGTGTGTGTGTGTGTAACCTGAGCATCTTTTATTCACGTCTCTGTGACTTGCGGGGGCCATCTTGACGTGACATCTTTAATGCTCATTGATTCACTCCACCCCACGGGAGCTAGATCGTAATAACTGCGGTCCTGACACAGACTGTTTTTAAGGTGGCGTGCCAGGTTGTCCAACACCGTCGAAAGGATTGAAAATGTATCCGTCTTTTAACTTAAGAAAAAAAGAAAAAAAACGTCCTAAATTCCCCCGGACCATAATTCTAATATTTCACGAGCCGCTCTTGCCCCCTGTCCACTCTCTGAAATGACTTCTGGGAGCTGAAAGCCTCTTCGCCGTTTCTCAGTGGCTTACTCCGCAGGAAAAACCTTCCTATAATGATGGTCACCATAATTTCTTCCCACCCGCGGCATAGTCAAGGACAATTACCCATAAACGGGAAATTAGGCAGCGCCGCCGAGAAAGGTTCCCCACTCTCGGCTCAACTCTTGAGCCAACGCGCAGACTTGAGTGAGTGCGGATGGAAATGTCAGCCGACGACAACAACCCGGCGGAGGCCGCCTTTGCAGCAACAGTCCCTCGTCCTTGACTTACAACTTTGACAACAGAAGTGACGTGTGACTGCAAATCCCCCCCGCCCCCACACACACACCCACCCCCTTAAGCCCCCTCGGAATAGAGCGATCGCATAACATGATGAAGCAATAACCTCCACAGTTTAGGTCAGAGAGTATGATAATCCCAGCCAGATAGCGCACATCCCCGCCCGTATTCCAAATAAATATTCATTTCATCTCCGCCTCGCTTGGCCTGCGCACAGCTCCCTCTGGTTCGGTGGTGTGTAAACAAGTGCTACATGTGGTGATATTGGCGGAGGCCTCGCCGGGTTACGGTGTGTAACCGAGATAGAAATATATCATTACTGGGTGGGGGACTGCGGGGGGGGGGGGGGGATCTGTGGGACAAAGAGGGGGGGGGGGGGGGGGGGGGATCTGTGGGACAAAGAGACTGGGAAATAAGAATATTGGATTCCGCTCGACACACACACACACACACACACACAAGCTTACGTCCTTACATGCGGGGCTGTCCGCTCCATCTGTCTGTTTCGCTCTCTCTCTCTCTCTCTCTCGCGCGCGCTATAACACGCGCACGCATATACGCACGCTTAGCATAGGGTGTCGCGGGTGAACGGGTGATGGACTGCTCCGGTGGCACCGCGGGTAATATAATCCTCTCTATTCCCACCGATCCCACACCAATATGTCACAATTGTCATTTAGTCCCGGCATGGTCACCCACAATCAGATGGCTTTTCACATTGAACACACCCTGATCCTGTCAGGATGATGAACACTGCAAGGGCGCGCATACTCACACTCACACGCACACAAACGCACACACACCTTCACAGGCATAGATGCATAAATTGCGTATCAACATGTAGTGCCCCTATGTGTTTGTTTGCTGTCGCGTTTTACTCATCTAGTACATTCAACACACATAAGAAGGCGGACAGGGGGATGGCGCGGGACCCGGGGTTGCACGGAAAGGAACGCAATGCCCGTCGGGCTCGGGTCGGGCCCGGCGTTATTCGCCTCTCCGCTCGGTCGGGTTCGGACGGGGAAAAAACAGTCTCCCCCCAACAGACACACGGAGAGAAAGCGACACGCAAACAAACTCGCCGCGATCTGTATGGACGTGGGACGCGCGGGGAACACGGCCGACCGACTCCTGTTTATTTTCCACAGGAAAATGGGGCGATCAGTGGCACATACACATTTATGGTGTGACGTCTTTCTCCTTCTTTTTCCCGGGAATTGCAATTGTAACAACACACACTGAGCATCCGACTGTTCATTCAAATTAGATGTCTTTTTGTGAGGACAAAGCCACCAACTTTTCAAACTACAAGCATTTCGCACCATATATATATATATATATATATATTTGATACAGTATTTTAAATGGGTGTGGTAAAATGTGAATATTTATGGAGTCGGTTTGATTAGATGGGACCATCTGCGGTGTCTGATATCATGAATTTATCCTCACTCGGAGTCCGTGTGCGAGTTAAACACAGCTTTCTGTTTAAAGAGTAGCGGATGTTCCGTGGCAGTCTGTACAAACACGACGACTGAGATCCAATATCATCTCCCAGTTACAGTGGATGTAATTGAAAGATGACTACGATATCTGCTTAAAGCGGTGCGGAAAGCCAGCATCGATTTGGGCTTATCTGTTTGCTCATCTGGGCCCGCTGAAACCCAGAACGGGAGATTGCAGTCTGAGCCGCCTGCTCCTGAGCTCCCGGAGAAAAAGGTGTAATGGCAGACGGCGCCGCAAAGGGAGCTTTTTTTCAGCCCAGCCGGCGAGAGAGCCGGAACATCACCGGCGATCAACGTTCTTGACGAGTCCAACAGCACATCTGACAAGAATCTCCTAATCTGACATTTGTATAAAGTCTGAAGGGGGTTTGGCTCCAAGCTCTGGGGACAATGGACCCTGGATTTCTGTCTTCAGAGGAAAAGGAATAAATAAATAAATAAAAAACCCGACTGCATTACACCGTATCAATATAGACACTGTCGAAACTACACACGCGCTGCATATAGAAATCTTTTGATTCAACAACGCCAAGCGTGCGGTACGGACTACATTCACAGACAAATGGCCAACGCAAACGGGCCTTTCCCGAGCAGGACGGAGAACTGCAACCTTGTCACGGTGAGTGATGTGCCGATATATAAAATGGAGAAAATCGTCGCGTGCCAAGTTGAGGAGAGAATTATTACATGTGACCTTAGTGGGGGGGGGGGGGGAAAAAAAAAAAAGACATTTGTATAAAGTCTGAAGGGGGTTTGGCTCCAAGCTCTGGGGACAATGGACCCTGGATTTCTGTCTTCAGAGGAAAAGGAATAAATAAATAAATAAAAAACCCGACTGCATTACACCGTATCAATATAGACACTGTCGAAACTACACACGCGCTGCATATAGAAATCTTTTGATTCAACAACGCCAAGCGTGCGGTACGGACTACATTCACAGACAAATGGCCAACGCAAACGGGCCTTTCCCGAGCAGGACGGAGAACTGCAACCTTGTCACGGTGAGTGATGTGCCGATATATAAAATGGAGAAAATCGTCGCGTGCCAAGTTGAGGAGAGAATTATTACATGTGACCTTAGTGGGGGGGGGGGAAAAAAAAAAAAGCACATCCTCTGGAGACCACCTCCCCCCCCCAGGGATATCTCCTACTACCTGTTTCGCTTTCTGTGCTAAATTAAAAGGCCGTTATGCGCGGGCTAAGCTTCCATTTGCCTTGCAGGAAGCCTTTTCTCCCCACTCGCGGGCCACTGGGAGACGCGATAATCACCCTCAGAGGCTCAATAAGCCTGTGAGGAAAACTTACTCGCCCTGCTCATTAGAGAATGTTTTGTTCCCATTCCATTCATGTTCCTGGGAAGGGCGACGGTAAGGAAACACTGAGAGCCGGAGAGAGGTAATGACTTCGACTGAAAAGATACAGATAAATAAATGAACGCAAAAAACCAGAACACTATCTATAATCTACCAGCACAGATTCCTACCCGTTTCAGAAGAATGTTGTTGATTATTATTATTATTGCATTTAATTTCATATTTCATTCTTACATTTCACTGAAGGGATTTTTTTTCTTTCCCTTCAGTGTATTATTTTACAGAGTTTGTTAAAATATGCATCAGTAAAACATCATTTCATCAGATTTTACCACCAAGTCCGCCAACCAAAGTTTCCGCCATAACCACGCCTTTCCTTCATAACACCCTCGGCCAGTGCTTCATACAGATTTAGATCCAGAAAGAGATAAGGTTACGCACCTTTGACCTCCTTTTCGTTCCTGAACCAGCGCAGGTCGGCGGCGGGCTTGCTGCCCTGAGTCATGCAGGTCAGAGTGATGTGGTCTCCCTCCAAGGCGGGCTTCGTTAGGCCATCGATCTCTGGCTTCTCTGGCACACCTGTAGGACGGGGGCGAAGAGCGCGGCGTTGAAGCTGGTGGACACGGCTTCATGTCAACAAGAACAATTATCATGCCGTTATTGGAAAGTTCTCCTCCCGCGGGCGGGGGAGAGTAGCGGGGCTGTCCCGCTGCACCACGCGTCCAGGGAGGACTCCTGCCTGCCACGACTCAAATACAAAAAAAAAAGAGTGAGGGGAGTAATTTTGTGGCGCTCACAGACCTGAAAACTTGCATTCTTTTTTTTTTTTTTTATTCAATGTGTTCAGCCAGAACACATTTTCAGGTTTTCTCCGGGCACTACCTTTACTACCGTCTAATAAACTCCCATTTTATTCCAAAGAAAACAAAAAGACAAAAGAAGACACCAAACTTCGAGGTGTGAGTTGTGGGCGTGTGTGCACATGGGAGTAAGCAGGGGCTTACGATCAAAGAGGTTGTGCAGAACCGTTCTTTATTGGCCTTTCCTGAGTGCGTGTGGACTCTGCCTTTCTCATGTCAATGAGCAACACGTCTCCCTCAGGCCGAGTCACTGAGAGGCGTGTCCGTCACTGCCGTTGACCCGAGGGTTGGCCTTGTCTCTCCGCCCCCTGTAGGAGTTTTATTGGCAGTTCAGGGTTTTCTGCGTACTGTCCTTCCGAGGGGAACGGCGGCTGCGGCCCCGGCAGACGCGGCGCACGGGCAGGTCCTGCGTTTAAGGCGCGCAGCGTTTACGTGTGAACGGCGCGGCTATTAATTGCGCATTGGGGCCAGTGTGGCCGCAGCACGTTTAAACATGCGGACTAGTACGTGCGGCTCGACACGAGAGTGGTGCGTAATGGGTATTCTCGCCAAAACTGAAAGAGAGCAGATGAAATACAATGTTCTTCCCATATAGTCAAGTTCCCCATGGGTGGCCAGAGGCTTCAAAGCTTTAATCCTTCCCTCGGTTTGTGTGCGTGCGTGTGTGCGTGTAGAATATAGTGGGGGGGTGGGTGGGTGGGTGGGTGTCGCCCCCCTCATTTGTGCAACACGGATTTGCTGCGTGCTGCTGTGTAGTTGTGCACGCATGACTGTTTAAGCATGACCGAAAGGGCTCTTGAGACATGAAAAAGAAATGAGAGCTCGATTTCTGATGCGTGGTGGGGAGAGAGAGAGAGAGAGAGAAAGAGAGAAAAGAAGAAGAAGCAAAACTGGGTTCCACTGGTAATTCTTGCGGCCACTGTCAGAGGTTCTTCAGAGCCGAAGGAATCAAAGTCAGATATTAATGACATTTCTGTGACGACTTGAAACTCTTGAAATGATCATCGTTCCTCTCAGGGTGAACTATAGTGTGATTGGTATCCCACCCCTTTTTACATCTGGCCAGTATTTCAACTTTACTTGAATCGTGCTGATGTGTACACGGTATATATACAAAATTATTCCTTTATGTTAATCATCATTTCCAAATGATATTCTACACTTCGGTACCTTCGCTTCCAGCACTCCCTGTCCCGAATCCGAGCCATTTCTAGATTTGTGTGTTGATTAAATCTCCCTGTCTTGCCGGCTTGCCCTTTACTCTTATTATTATTATTATTATTATTATTATTATTATTATTATTATTATTATTATTATTATTATTATTATTATTATTATTATTATTGTTTCCTCACAGGTAAAACAAGATCCTGTACAGACAGGAGGAATATCAGCCTTTAAGAGAGCTTCAGCGGGGGGAGGGGAGGGGGCGTCAATGGTGGGAATAAGGGGCAATGTATTTGGAGAGGCTTAAGGGCTTCTCAAGCCGTCCTCAAAGGTGGACTGGGAAATGGCAAACTCCCGTGAACGACGCATATAAAGACAGACTGAGGGCGGGTTGCGGAGTGGCGTGACGCAACCGAGCGCCCGCCGAAAGGGGGCCTTGTGTGTGTCGGTACTCACCGAGGACGGTCATGTACGCCTTAGCCGTCCTGACTGGCATGGTGAAGAGGGAGCACGTGTACATGCCTTCATCGGACAGCGTGACGTCACTGATGCTGATGGTGAGCTCCGACGAGGTCGCGCGCACCAGCTCGATCCTGTTGTCTCTCAAGGCTGGACAGGGAGGGGAGGACACAGAGCAAGGCGACATTACAAATATATATAGAGATATATACTGTATATATATGGGCTGGTTATGACTTTAAAACCTGTGTTCAGTGAATAATACTATCTCTGAAGACGTGCATACAAACAATCACAGTCGCCGTCAAACGGCTGACTTTCAAACCTCATCAGCAAAGCTTTTTACAGTACACCTTAGTGACACCGCCCTCGTAGACATTTTACTTATATGAAAATGCAATCTTCCAACAGACATGGCAGGAATGGAAATCAATAATGTAATAACGGGCCCAGAAAGAGGCCTAATGAGAGTTTGGCAAGATGCGAGGGCTGAAATGGATTTGCTGAAATTGCGCGGCCCCGGTTGAGAGATGCTCGGCCAAAGGACTTTCGACTTGACATCGGCCGCCAGGGGAACGACGCGACGCATGCCAGTTGTGTCCAACAGGCGCAGTGACAAAAGGACTCGCACGGATTGTTGTGTACACACACGAAAAAAAAACATCCGCTTTTTACAAACTTTATTTAAAAATGACCGGGGCCAAGGCCTCTTTGTTTGGTCGCCCCTCCATCAAAGGGAAGAAGGAGCGGAGACCAACTCGCCGCTCGCGTCCGCGTGGGTTTACACCCGCAACGGTGCACGACTTCATTCATGTCATTATTTGTGCGCAGGGATTTGTGTTTTCTTTCATGTGCGGAAACATGAAAGGACACTCCTATCTCGGGGTAATTGTGAGAGGTGGTACAAAAAAAATAATAATAATAAAAAATAAAAATAATAAGAAGAGCACTAAGGTTTCGGTAACCTTTTGACAAGACCCCTCAAAGTAAAGTCTATTACGCAGTCTGTTTGTGCCGTACTTTGAAGAGTGCGTGGCGGAGGGATGCTCGGGGTATCCGAGGTCTGCTTCAGCATCCTGAAGCGTTGAGCCGCCGAGTCGTTCTTCTTTCCCAAATACGCTGACCTGGCTTGACCCGCGCAAAACTGCGGACACTCTCCTCGCAAGGCCAAACCAAAAAACGCCGCTTGTCATGTAACTCTCGTGACAAGGATTTGCGCGGCCAGATTCTTCGTCTCACTGTACATTTGATCGGGTCATCTTCGGCCGTGTTTATACCGCTGTATTGTGCAGGTCACTGGCCAATGTCGAGTTGTGGAGCTGACCGTGAAAGGAGCCACCCTCGGTGATGGTGGTGCGCGCAATGCTGTGACAATAACACGACTGACAAATGCGGAGCGATGTCGGAGAGCGCGCGATCTCATGTCAGCCACCCCCCCAGCCCCCGTTGCGCCCCCCTGCTCTGTTGCTTTCTGGATAAACACGTACAGATGACGTGTAATCAGAGTGTGGCTAAACGACAGCTGCTTTCTCTCTCTCTCTCTCTCTCATTTCTTGTTTTCACATTTGCCCTGTCCCTTTCCATCCACCGCCACGCCGCTTATCTCCGCATTGCCGTGCCGCCGAGCCCGAGTGAGCATGACACACGTCGATATGAGCACATGACATATCTTTAGGCTCGGCACCAGCGACGCCACATCGCTGTGTCTCAGTGTGTGTGTGTGTGTGTGTGTGTCAAATTAGTTTCAGTCTAACGCGCGGCCAGTTCAGCTAAAAGTGACTTCAGACATTTGGGTGTCGCGTGGAATGCAGTCGCACATTTACCCGCCCCGTCCAAACCCGGGGGAATAAACCGAGACAACACAGCGGCTCACTTCTGCCTCAATGTTGTCATAATGTTTACTTTTACTTTTCCCGACAGCCTCTCAATTTCTACTCCTTCCTCCCACCCGGGCCCCTTGGACTCCGGCCGCTACGCTAACTCTGTGCAAGTGCGCTAGTGAGCCCCTTGGACTCCGGCCGCTACGCTAGCTCTGTGCAAGTGCGCTAGTCAAACGGTGCATTAGTTCATCTGTTGTCTTATTTGCTCTGGGCAAGAAATGCCCGGAGCAATTTCGTGGAATGGGTAACATCAAAACTTCAACCGTCACATGATTTAAACAGTTTAAACAATGCACATGGAAGATATCACGTGGGTTAATACTCGCAGGCGATCTCGGCTATTTAGGTCCGTTGCCCCGGATTTACACTCGAAGTGCAGCATATGCATTTTGTCTGTGCTTACAGGCAGCTATCAGAATCGTTTAGATGCCAAAAAAGCGGGATCATCCTGATCCCCCTGGAAGGGTGGATTCTGATTGGATTTGGAAACATGAAAGGTGTTATATATAACCGTGAAACGATGATATAACTCGCGAGGGTCCAGCATACAGAGTACAGTCGATAATATTGAAGCAAAAAATATTTCAATCAGGTGAGCAAAACGAGCTTCTGCCTCAACGGCGAGACCGAATGAACAGCGGATGACAAATAACCGCGTGGCTCGGATTTATTTAATTTTTTTCGGTGATTTGGTTTTTACCCCATACGGGCTTTACATATTGAGTGTCCGACTTTCGTCACAACTGCACGACGAAAATCGACCGCCCATGCAGGCATTCTTTGTCTTTGTCCCTGACCTCGACCGACGCCGAAATGTCCGCACCACATCGAAACGTCCTCACAATAACGGTTTTAAGCTGTCCTCGCAAACTCGCGCGCACACACACACACACACACACACACACACACACACACACGCACACACACACACACACTCGCCCACAGTGCATTATTGCTAAGATTTTTCTATTAAATCCACGGCTAAGTCCATTCCACCCCCAGCTCCACTCCGTCTTCTCTCTCCCCAGTAAAAAATGCAGCCTCCGCTCCTCGCCCTGAGCCCAGTGAACGGTTGGCTAGCAGCAGAGAGTAGACGTCAGGAATGTCTCTGTGTGCCGTTTGTCTGCGTTAGAGGCCATTAGTGCACACGCTCCTGCGTGTGATGGCGTGGTTGTTGACAATGAAGGGGAGCGATTTCACATTGCACCGAAACTAGTGCAACTTTTTGTTTTAATTTAGCCTTAGTGGGTTTGATCGGTTTCCGCATAACATGCATGTGCCCAAAGGCCGCACTATTTTTGTTTTATATAGCTCCACAATGACCTAATTATGTTTTCGAAATGTCTCTCAGGAAGAGCTGCGCATTTTGGGGCCGCGGCTGCACTGCGGGCGCAGGGGCCGAACGCACGCGGGTGCAAACTGCGCCCACAGGGAAGCACTGCGGCTTATCATGCTGCGTGCGGATTGGAAATAATGTACGCATGTATATTTAGTCGGGGATTCAATACAATGCGTCTCTTTCAAGGAAAAAAAAACTAAAACGAAATACATACACGTGTTTACAGTTCTATCGAGGACAGGCGTCCACGGCAATTCAAGAAATAGAAACACTCGTAACAAACAAGCGCCGCCCTCAAGAGGTCCCTCCACTTGACGGAAAACTTGTCTCCCTTTGCATCTTTATTTTTCTTATATAATTAAATAATAATAATGATAATAATTTAAAAAAAAAACACACACACAACAGGACGCTGGCGGGTGCATTTGTGCCCCTCCGCCCATTCGCTTCGGCTGCATTAGCTATGAAGAGCCTGCTGTAAGCCGCCGCTGTGTGCACTCTGACTGCTCAGCTGATTATGGCTGCGCTGCGCTCCCCTCGCTGTCAGAACCTCTGCTGAACCTCCAACCTCGGCCCGGCAACCTCGTCTCCCAGGACCCTTCCCGCTTCATATTGTCTTTCTCACAACGTCCCTGTTTGCTTTGATTTTATTCTGGGTTTTTCAGATTTTTTTTCCCTTTTCTTCTTGCTGCATACTCTGCCGTATCTATCGAACTCAAAACTACTCGACATCTCACGCAGGCACCACAAGCGAGGTCAGAGAGACATAACACAACGGCGTTTTTTGTTTTTTTTCAACCCCCCCCCTCCCACTTCAAACACAGTTACTCATCGAGTGCGAGGATTTGACGCGGCCTGACTTTCTTTTCGTTAATTAAGTGTGACTCAAAAAGCTGGTTCCAGGTCAGGGGGAGGAAGCCCGCGGTGGGTCCGTCATGACACACAGCGGGCGGCTGTGTGAGTCATCGGTACGTGCCCGGAGAAACCGCACAGACACATCACCAGGCAGACATGCACGGCACGCCAGTTGCACGCTCCGGGGGTTCGCATGCGCCGCTGTATATACAACCAGGAATGCAGCACACATCCGCTGATGGCGTTTGGCTGCACGTAGGGCGCGTTTCCATGGCTACGCTCCTCCATCAGCGAATGCAGCGGGTGACCAAACATATGCATGCACGCGGACAAGGGGATGAACGCGAAAAACAAAAAAAAAAACTGTTGCACGTTAAGGAACGCGTTAGTTGTTCCAAAAATAAGAGGACCGAATCAAAACTGCCAGTCTTGAACCTAAAATGTTTGCCGATTTGCCTTTGTCCATTCATTTTACCTTGCGCTCCTCTCCTTTCCTCTCCCATATATTCCACCTCCTCCTCCTCCTCCTCCTCCTCCCACTGCCCTGTGCTGTTCATCTATCCAGGGACACTATGCATTAGTATAGAACCTTGGCAGGTGTTTGCTCATTCAAGTGACACAGTTTTATAATGAGAAAAGTGCAAATTTCAGAATATACCTGCCTGCCTGCGCACCCGACTCTGTCTGGATGGGACTGTTCTCTTTTCCTTGTCAACAACCCGTCTGGGGCCTCGAGTTTTGCCTGCGCGCGTGTGTGCGAGCAATAATAATAAAAAAAAAAAAAAAAACGAGAGAGCGAGAGAGAGAGAGAGAAGCGAACAGAATGCAATGTTTATTGAACAGCTTAATGTATATTCCGCATCTCCCAGCCGTTTGTCAGCCTCCATTAGCTGTTCTACCTTTCTGAGGCGCACCAGCGTTTTAAAATGTAAAAGGTGCCATACTTTACACAATAATTGGCTTGTGGAGATTTTTTCCCGGCGACAGAAATGACTTTCTTTCATCAGTCACTACCTGCCATGCCGAGTTCAGTGGGGAACCTGCAGCGGCCCTGCTTCGTTAAATCTTTTGGTGAGAACTGGGTCAGCGAGGAGACAGCCGTCGCCCGAGAAAACCCCTATTGTATTTTGTTTAAGGATACACTTTACACCTTAAAGACACAGGACGGGGGGGGAAAGAACAGGCACCTTGGTTTGCAAGGAGGTACATGCTTTTATGAGGTGCCCGCTACAGCTTTCCGTCAGAGTGCCTTCGAAAAGCTCTGGATAATTGGACAATGTTTGTAGAGCAACATCTTCAGAGTCATAATGCGGAAAAAAAAAAATGTCTCACTTCCAATTTGGATTCTTCCGAAATTCAATTATAACATGGTTTCGTTTCACAACTTGCTGTTCAAATAGGCTCTTCTAGAGGAGAGCGAGAATACGTCTGCCTCCGAGTGTGAGCTAAATATTCCAATTTGCCTGTAGCGTTGCTCACTGAACCTCACCGACGATAAGTGGCTCTATTAATAAAGGCAGTGATAACCGCACCTCTGAACGCTGTGCCGACACAAAACTTTTTTTTTTTCTTTCCCCACCAATAATAAAAGGCTGAATATTATAATAAAGAAAACATGCACAGAGAGAGAGAGAGAGAGAGAGAGAGAGAGAGAGAGAGAGGACAAAGAGAGAAGACACGGGACGCTCAAGGTCAAGGGGGGGAAAAAAAGAAAGAAAGTTTGCTTGTGTCTTTCACAGGTGATAACTGTTTCTGAAAGCTCACATAAAATGCCTCCTTAATTCCTCTCCTGTATCCCGCCAAGGCCTACACACCATCTCCCTTCTCCTCTTTTTCTGCCTCCTCTCATGTTTTATGGTCCTTGTCTCGGAGAGAGGGGACTTGTTAGGGATCTGTGGAGATTTACTGTCAAGTTTTTTTCTATCAGAGAGAACACCGTACCAATCTTCGGGCCCGATATGAAAGGATGTTTCATCGAGGCACTCTTGCAGGAAATAAAACAAAAAAGAAAAAAGGAAAAAGACAGCCGTCTCCAAAGTTTAACTTTCCTGGTCAGATTAGTTGTTTTTTTTTGGAGAGAGAGAGAGATAAAGTTCTGCTATCTGTTGAATAAAAGTCTGTCAGGCAATTCTTATTTTGTTATTTACTTTGGGAAAACTTTTTTAAAAGCCCATCCTCCAAAAAAATGGCCCAGGCACAGATGCTCTGAATGCATCAAAGCTTTCGTGGTTGCGCGCCGGGGAGGTGGGAATGCTCGACATTCCGCAGGCGCGCGCACACGCGCACGCGCGCCCACTTCCAGGTCCTACGCACCAACACAAACTCACACAACCACAAGCAGCCCGGCAAATTGATTCAGATAGCCGAATATTTGACATCTGAGGACCAGCACACTTTCATAGTCAACAGCCTGGGGGTCTCAAAACGCGCGGTGGGCCCCTCAGCCGCTCACCCGTAACACTAATCTTAATGTTTAAGCAGATTCAATCAATCTGCAGGCGACGGTGTCCAGCTCAGGTGCAGTGGGAGTTTTTTTTTTTTTTTTGGGGGGGGGGGGGAAACGACATCAGCATATATTTGCTTGAACATCCAAAAAGCTCCAGACACTGTAAATACATAAAGTGTAGCGATGCTGTCTTTCCCGAATCCCACACACACCTGTCCGCGCGTTTGTGTGGGATTCATTTAATTCAGACTAAGGGGGGGGGGGGGGGGGGGCCCC
>JAFBJU010000307.1:271255-307029 GCA_016785305.1 Colistium nudipinnis
GGGGGGGGGGGGGGGGGAGCCACTGGTAGTGTTACATTTAGATTCGGCAAGGGTGTGGAGGCAAAACGCTTGAACTGCAGAAAATGAAAGAGAAAAGGGTTCGAGAGAGAAGTCGAACGGTGAAGGGGGTTGGCAAATTACGGTAACCGATTGAATACATGATCTCAATGTCATGCCTCAGCCACTAAAGGCCCGCAAATTTACCCGGGAAAGCAATTAAACATAGGTCCTTTCTAGTGCGGGGCTGGGTGAATAAATGAAACCTATGCCGCTGTGGAAAAAATGTCTTCATCCAGGAAATAAGGCCATAATCAAATCCTGAATTCCGCGAAAATCAAAAGAGCAATTTGAAGAGAGATAATAGCCCTTTTTTGAAAGCCATAAAAGAGAGAGACTCCCTCTTGAGCGGTGCTCATCTGCCTCTCAGTGGCGAGACGCACAGCTGAAGTCTCTCAGTGGTAAGTGACGGGAAGGACAAAATCGCCCGCCTATTTCGGCGACAATGACTTTATTTGAAACTCGAACAACTCTCCGCCGCGGCGCCCTCCGAGACGCGCTGCTTTCATCCCGCCGAGCGTCTCCGGGGCGAGGCTCCGCCCTGACGTCAGGCGGCAACAGCTCTGGGAACCAGCACCGCTCGAAGGGTGTCGGTTTCTGCGTTTGTCTTCGTAAGTCGTACGTTTCATGCAAATGCCCCGTGGTCGCCCTTCAATGGGGGACGCGAGCGCCCCCCCCTCTGTGGCGCGACACATGCACACCGACAACAATCTGCTGAGTTGGACGGCAAACGGGAATTCCATGACTTGGCTGGCTACTGGCAATAATATTAAACATTGCATTTTCCAGGCCGCGTGCATTTCTGCCACAACTTCCAGTGAACAAAAAAAAAAAAACTGTGATATTAAAAACCCTCTGAAAATGTAAAAACGTGTTTACATGACAGTTATGAGTCTACCGAAAAAAAAAAAAAAAAAAAAGCAAACTAGCACGTTTGGCAAATGCATCATTTTCCGATTTTTTGTTTTGCACAACTGTGTTTTAATCCTCGGCTTTTCTCCTCCCCACAGACTGCAGAGAAAATTTATCTGAAAACCTACTATGCTCAAAGGGGTCTGCAGCTCTCCCACACTACCAGTAGCACTTTGGAAACACTCCACATCTCAGTGCTCCCACCAGCATCTGAATTTGACACATATAGCACGAACCAAAACCCAAATGAGGGTGAGGAGACATTTACTTTATGCATTCTCTCATCCTACTTGTAACTGACAAAGCCTTCTATTAGCAAATCGCTCCCCCTATCCAATAAAAAAAAAAAAAAAACAGGTCAAACCTGAAAGCTAAACCGGGCCTCAAACCTCCGAGGGCCGTTTGATGTCGCGGTGACCTGGCAAAACGCACAAACGCCCACAGTCAGCCCAACACGACTCGGGGGGCTTAGTCGTACCCCCTCGCCGCTCCGATAATAAGAGAGTCCTTGACTGCTTGTTCATTTCCGAAACCCGGAGCCCTTCACTGGAAATGCCATGCAATAGACCCCCCAGCCGGACCCCTGGCCTAATGTGGACTATTCCGCAGAGAACATCAGTTGTTGATTTTGAGCCTTTCACTGCTGCTCTTTTTTTTGGAAGAAAAGCCACACGCAGGGATTCCATCACTGTGCGCAGAAATACATGCAAACCCAGGCGCGCACGCACGCACTCACTCACACACACACACACACACACACACACACAGGCGAGTAGAAGCACGGCATATGAGCCCACCGCTGGACAAGGCAGCCCAGTGGGCAGAGGGATAATGTGGGAAGAGTGTGTAAATCCCACATGTGCTTAATCCAGACACTTACAACAGAGTGTGATTCATACTCTATTACACTCGACTAATACAGCTGAGAGACGCACGGGGCACAATCATTTCAGCAGCCACGGACCAACAAAATAACACCCATGAATCCTATTTATGGGGACCCTCCCGAAGAAGGTCAGGGATGAGCCCCTTTGTACTTATTAGCCATTCTAATCATAGAGTTTTTCACGCAACTTCCTGTATTCTAGGGGGTATTTTGATTGAGCATAAAGCTCATACATTATACTGTATGTAACTAATTGATCCAATCATGGAGATGTACAAATAACACTGTGTATATTGACTATATTTATTAGAATTGCGCATCGCCCACACAAACATGCACATGCAAACACACACAAGTCGGGGGAAATGTCACTTCTGCATTTAACGCATCTGCGGCGCATGCAAGCTGAGAGCGTCCGGGGATGGTGCCTTGCTCAAGGGCATAAGAGGTGGCATCTCTTTTGTTAGTGGCGGGGGCTTGTGCCTCCTTCCAGAGGGAGACCGCCTCGACTGGTGTGGTCCGATGCCTGTCTCCCTCACCACTAGGCCACCTCTCTCCCATATATACATGTATATACACACACACACACACACACACACACACACACACACACACCCTCACTTAATCAATAAATCCTTCCTGTTAAGCAAATTCAACTAGATTATACAGTATATACATGTAAGTAGTCCGAGTGGTTGCTATTCACCAGTGCTTCAATATTTAGACTGATCCTGTTGCCAGGATACCAGCGAAAAAGAAACACCATTTCAGCAAATACTAAACCTATTGTTGCCATCTACCACAGTCTGCTCCTTGTACCACTAGAGCTGTTGACACCTGTATTTATCTGTCCACTTCTACTTTCAGACCGTCCAAACACAAAGAATGAACAATACAGACTGCACACAACAAACAAGCAGAAACATTCCAACACGTCCAAATTGTCCATGACAGCTGATGCTCTAGGCTACTAATGCTGTTTTAGACCATACAAGTCAGAAAGAGAGCCGGCCATATCGATCTCACCACTGTGAGTGTTTTACATGGCAGAGAGGGGGGGGGGGGGGGGCGTCCGGGGGGGGGGGGGGGGGGGGGGGTGCGTCCGTTAGGGAGCGAGTGCGTTTGTTACGCTTTAGGAATAAAATACAAAATAAAAATAGCCACAGACTATCATCAGAGGAAAGTGTTTTCCTTTTTTTAAGAGCGCATAAAAACTGGGGTTTGACATGATTGTTTTTTTTTGTGTGTGCGCAGTGAAAGGACCTGTAAAAAAAAAAAAAAAAAACTAGTAGGTGAGGACAACATCGACACATGAAATATGGGAGAGACGCTGTGACACGACAAAAACTCATTCAAGTGACAAACATCCTGGATTGTGGAGAGGCTGTTTTTTAGGTTGCTCTCTCTCCTAAAATAAAGAAATAAATAAAATGTGTTTGCGCCCGTGTGTCTCGTGCTCTTCTCAATCGTTCGACGTAACACGGGGAAACCTCTGAAAGACTGACTCCGGCCTGTGGCAGAGGCTGCCTGTCGGTCTGTTTGTTTGTCTGTAACTCACCTTTCTTGTCCCCGAAGAAGAGGGTCTGCTGTGCTGGGTTTGACCACTGGAGGGAAGTGTTGTCGTTGTACTCCACACGGCAGGTCATGCTCGCTGTCCCCCCCTCTGTCACCGTCACATTCTGAACCAGAGGGTACTGACCGCTGACGCCTGCGACACAACACATTTCAAAGTCAGAGGAGATGATGATGCGTCGGGAGGGGAACAAAAAGAGAGCGAGAGAAAGATACAGATGCCGCCAGAGTGAAACAGATGCTATATTTTAATCGACTTGACTTGTCGGGATTCATTCTTAATGAAGTTTGTTCAATGCATTCAAATTCGGGATCATGATGATCGTGCAGAATTACGAGGGGTAGACAAATGATCGTCCGTGCGGTTCGTACGTTCGCACGGGACATACAATTTTTTTTTTTTTTTTTTCCGAAAATACGCTTCTGTCTTCAGAGAAGATCAACTCCTCACACTGCAGGACAAAGGGAGACAATCTGGTTTATGGCTATGGGGGGAAAAAAAAAAAAAAAAAAAAAACTAGCTCAACAGCCTAATTACAAATTAAACGCTCATGCAGGACGGTCAGTCACCACTGAGTGCTAAATTGGACCCTAACGTAGAAGAAACAGGGGGCATTTAGCCTGCGGCACCAACCCTGAAACCTGAGCTACGCAGGGAGGACCAATTAAAAACTGCTCTCCATGGACTGGTGCGCATGTGTGTGTGTGTGCGTGCGTTGGTGTGTGTAATTCCTGCATTGATTGAAAGAAACAGGGGAGACAAACAGCGTTACACACTGTAATTGTGTGCGACCTCAGAGCTGAGGTGGGGTAGATTTCAGCACCACGGACAGGTCGCCTGCGACCGGTTCGTCGATAGCTGCCTGTCGGTTTTTCAGAACCATGGACAGCTCATGTCGTGTGTGTGTGTGTGTGTGTGTGTGTGTGTTTACTGAATCCGCTTGGGTGCGTGCGTGTGTGCGTGTGTGTGTGTATGGGGGAGAGAGGGAGGGAGGGGTGCAGAGGGAGCAGGCAAGCGAGTAAATAATAATAACCATAAATCTATTTCTGTCTTCAACCCCAGAGGACAGGTTTTAAAGACTGTGCGAATAAAGTCTTAGGTAAGAAAGATTATTCATCCCCTGCTAACTCCCCCACCTTAAAACCTTCCTCCCCCAGGAAAGGATCATAAAACTGGGGAGGGGAGAGAGAGAGAAAAAAAAAAAAAACCTAACCAGAAAGAAAAATAACTAAAAGCTGGATTTTTTTTTTTTTAAGCACCAAAAAACGTCTGTTTTCGCACGATACTACTCAAACACCTCTGTTCCAACGCCGTGAGCGCATTAGACGAAATTCCACGCCGCAATTATCGGCAGCCCACTCGGCGGTGTTCGGTGCCTCGGCCAGTGATCGCACAGGCAGGGTAAATAAATCCCCAAAAGAAGCACTTGCGTGCGGGGTTGGCAGGCGAGGCTAAACATCATCACAGGGACGTGCGGTAAAGGACGCGTCGAGAGCCGAGGAGATGAGGTGAAGGAGGGAAGGAGCAGCACGGAGAGGTAAGTCAAGGAGCACGGGTCATTTCCAGTGTTGATTAAGGCCTCCCGAGGTTAATCATGCATGGGAGAGATAGAGAGGGGGAGACGGAGGAGAAATGCATCAGCGCTATGGGAGGCGAGGAATATGTTTTATTCATGAGAGTTTTGCGTGAGGCATGATCTGCCAACGATTTACCATTCTGCCGCGCCTGCCCTCGCTCTCTTTATTACTTCCTCTCTTTAAATCACTTACTTTTCCTCCCTTTTTTCTCCCGCTGTCGCAGTCGGGGCGACGTACGGCACGGTGTGATACATTTCGTCTCTTTTTGTGCCGGCCACAAAGGAAAGTTAATGGTTTAACACCGTAACGAACGGCGGCGGCGGCGCTGAGGATTTTTTATTTTTTTTTGCCAGTTTCTGCTCAACACGACCTACTGGATCATTTTACATTGCATCACGGCAAATACATTCAAAATGGCAGTTATTCGTGGCGTGTGCTTGCGTGTTGCGCGCTCGAATCTTTACTCCTCCCCCTCCTATACACCTATGGCAACAAAAAACATTAATCGGGCAGATCTGTGGTTGATTTTGCCTTTTGTCAAGCCATGAAATCCTGGACAAGAATAGACCCGAGAAACGACGTTTTAAATCCCAGCGCTAATTGTTGAGGCTCCTTGAAAACGAGCCACACAAACTGTGAATCGTGATCTGCCAACCCATTATTGGTTTTTAACGTAGCGGTTGATGGCATCGTCTGCTAGTCTGGGTCCTCCAACTGCACATCCGACTCATTTGCAGCAACGTGCTACGCCCGCCTCCGGGCATTCACAATATGTTCCAATCCCTCCAGCTTTCCAATACAGACTATGGAACACAAGCACCGTTGGCCTAGCGTTCGGAGAGCCGCGCAGGAAATAGGCATGTGGAAATATGTGCGGCGCATGTGATGATAGATGATATGATAGATATGATTGCGTGTGTCATGTCCCCACCAGTGTTAGATGCGGAAAACAGTCGCACTAC
This sequence comes from Colistium nudipinnis, assembly GCA_016785305.1. Taxonomy (NCBI): domain Eukaryota; kingdom Metazoa; phylum Chordata; class Actinopteri; order Pleuronectiformes; family Rhombosoleidae; genus Colistium; species Colistium nudipinnis. The sequence continues at coordinate 277,223 of JAFBJU010000307.1, forward strand.
AGGTGTCACACCTGGGCCCCGTCAGACAACGGTTGCTGACGGTTTACCTTGCAGAAAAAAAAAAAAAACTCACAAAAGAAATCTTTCTTGGCCTTTTATTTTTTCTCGTCTCCTCTCTCCTGCCCCATCCACTCCTGCCTACACGAGGTTACAATAGTCTGGGGACAGGCCTTTGGCGTCAGTGTGCGGGGGGGGGCGCCCAAAGGGCCCACGTTGACGGTTAAATTAGAACAGTGCCGTGCAGGTCTGTGCACCTAGTTGACCAGCGGTTTCTCCCCCCGCCCCCGGTCACCCGGACCCGATTTAAATGTCTCTCCTGAGGGAAGCAGGCAGCTGCTCTCTTCTGATCTCCATGTCTAAATTTAGGTCCTTCCCTCGCTCCACCTCCACTCCTTCTCCTACTTTCAGTCTCTCTCGCTCAGTCTTTTTTTTCTTTCTTTTTTTCCTTTCCAGCTCCCATCCATCCCGCTCGCTTCCCTTCCCCTCTGTGCCTCTGTCACGTTTCCTCCTCCAGCTGATCCCTGAAGGGTGGCATTTCCACTTTCTTTTGTCTCCCATTTTCATATTCTCTCTGTGTCCCGGTGCTTGCCGCTCTTGCGGATTTATCTCGATCCCACCTCCTTTTCTTTGTGCTCAGTCGGGCTCTGTCTCTCGTGGTGAGGGGGGGGGGGGGGGGGCACTTTAATTGCCCGGGGGGGGGGGGTCACTTTAATTGCCCTCCACTTTGACTGGCACGCCGAGGGTAAGCCGGGTCAACATCTGTATTACATCCGTACATAATTAACTTTGCTCTGCTTTATTTAGCTTGAATTGGGTAGAATAGTTGCATACGGCGTCTGCAAGAGAGCGACGCGAGAACTCATCTGGGTTTGCCAAATCATTATTTCCTCCAGAGACACAATACTACATCTCCCGCACAGCTGTCTCTCTGGATGAGCTGAATCTTAAGTTTTAATGGAACCACTCCGTGCCCCTCCCTCTCCCAGTATAAGCTCTGGCTCCAAATCAAAGCCGGCCTACGCACAATCATCGGGCCCCGCGCCTCCCACTGCACAACGCGCTGCATCCACAATTTCTCAAAAGACCAAACTTGCTGCTCAGTGGCGCGGAACCAGGCCCTGCGCAGATATTCACGGGACCCAAAGGCACATTCAGACACACGGCGCGCGTTCCGAGGAAAACTACCGGACAAATAATACCGATGACGGTGTCCTGAATACCTCCCGTCCGCACCCTGACGTGACCTTTCGAGCACGAGCAGCTGAGTCTCCTAACCTTTCTTATTTAGGTATTCAAGAAGCAGAGAGAGAGAGAGAGAGGGAGATGCGGGCGGACAGACGGACAGCCCGGAGCTACTGACCTTTATAGCAGGATCGCGGCGCAACTGAGCAGTACAGCTATGATGTATGGCTGGGAATGCAGGATTACAAAATGGATGGAGGCAGTGCTCGGCTTTGATTAGCCCAGTCACCTTTTAAGCCAGCCGTGCATGGCCGATAGATGAAGACCTGGGATCACATTACTGCAATTTGAAATTTAATAGATCATTTGAGTCGGTGGAAGCTCGGGCCTGATATTTGCCAACACAGTTCACCGTCACTTCTGCTATTGAAACTCCCCGCTGACTGCAAATCCTCGGACCTGGCAACGAAGAAGACGATGTCGAAGAGGAAAGAAATGAACAAAAACGAAACGCAACTCGTAAATCGACAGAATAAAAAAAAATAAAAAAAAACGTAACAAGAAACATAACAGCCACCGCCTCTACGAGTGTTTCGCACTATATACGAGAACCAGAGCATGTCTAATATAACCCCTTATTCCTATGTAGAGCATTCACAAGGCTCACGGTTCAAAAGGCCTCTCTTAAGAGCACATGGCGGCGGTGCGAAAGAGGACATATAATACGTCTCCGTTGCAATGGCCGCATCATGTTTGTAGGGTCACACAGGTGGCCACACAGCCGGGTGCACAAGCTTCTCCAGAATCATCTCCTCCGGTTGCATATGTGAATACAAAAAAACGAAAAATAAAAAAAAACATATTTTTAAAGGCCTTTACCGAGCACCTCCACCTGTGGGCGGATAAAACTGAAGACAAAAGTGTGGTTGTGCAGCGTCACTCCCCTGCCCTCCCTCCGGGTTCCTCCTGGTGGCAACTTTCACACAAACTCCTCCCTTTTTTTTCCTCAGGAACATGCCACACACACACACAGCCACACACAGACACAGACCCACACTCCGGTTTCTTTCTCCCCTGCCATGACCTTTTTTTTTTTTTTTTTTAACGCCCGCTACCGACATGAATCCATGTAGCATCGCCGATGTTATCTATCCACATTTCATAACGCCATCACACCTCGCGTCGACAAATGCGCCTCCGGTGTTCACGTGGAAATTAAATTGCATGTTCCCGTGAAAAGCAAGTAATCGTCGGTGTGACAAAACTATATATTAGTCTTTGTAAAGCGCTAGGGGAGGCACAGCTCTCTGTGCAATTCATCTTAAACCCTTTTGAAGCAAATGAGAAAGTGAAGCCCGGCTTGACACTTGGCAACAGCAATACCGACGTATTTGCAGCTGTCACATTTCCATTAGACTTCTCCGAGTCGATATATACTGCGCTGAGGGGCAAAAAAAAAAAAAAAAAAAACATTACACACAACAAATGTTGTTTATAATAATGACACGGTGAGATTAAAATTGCCATAGCAAAACAGCACATAGTGAAAATGATCTTTTAAACGTATACATAATGAAGGAGTTTCGCTTTCTCCGACGCCATTTGCCGGATTCTGTCCGTCAAGCTGAACTGAACTTTTGTTTTTCCATTTTTTTTCCCACAAAACTGCATGAATGACTTGCCCTAATATTTTTGTGTCGCATCAGGTGAGAGAATAGGTGGGAAACAGCGAAAGGGCAAAAAGTGTCATCACGTTTTTTGCAAATAACTCTTGATAAGAAGGTCTCATTGACCCTTTCTTTTGCTCCCCCCCCCCCAAAAAAAATAATTAAAAATAAAATGAAGGCCTTTCCGCATCCAACGGTACCATACGAGTCAGGGGACAGGGTTATAAGATTGGAATTAGGGTTAGGGGATGAAAAACATTCCAGGACGACACCTTTGTGGAATAACTTGATAGGAAGGTCCGAGAGACCTGGAAGTTGGCTACGTCCCAAGTATGATCAAATGATAAATAATCCACAGCATACCCTGCCACTAATTAATAACTGACCATCGTGTTATACACATGGCAAATAAATGTGTGTGAAATATATTTAATTTAAACTATTAATACTAAACACTATGCTGGCAGGATTGGTAAAAGAGCATAATGTATTCTTTCAAAAGTAGCAATCTCTAATAACCTGAACACTGTGAGTCAGAAATATTCATACAAATCAAAATATTATTATGTAAATGTCAGAAACTGGGTTATGCTCTGTGTGTGTGTTCTCTCCATTCCCGTTCCTCCAACTGAAGTGATAAAATGTTTTGTTTTCCTGCTTTGTTTCACTTGTGTTTGTGATTCGACTGCATGTTAATTTCCTTTTTTTTTTTTTCTTTGTTTGCCGGAAGGTGTGTTTGCGCGCGTGTGTGTGTGCGCGCGCGCGCGCGCACAGGCACCTTTCCAAACCAAACTTGCTCTCCAGACACTGATAAGATTCCTGCTGGGAGCAAATTGGATGCGACCCCTGCGGAGGGCGGAGTTACCTTTGTATTCAGCGCTCGCGTACAACCACCTCAGGACAGCCATTTCGTGATGTGGAGATATGAAATTAATTGTCCTGCACCCGAAGAGCGGCGGACTACGGCGGTGCTGTTGTCATTTGCATACAGTACAGTAATTAGACTGGACAGCTGTTGGTGCTGCCACGACACGTTCCATGTCCAACTCAATCCCCGCGGCGTCGGATCGCCTTCATCTCCGCGCTGCTTTCAGGTGTATTTCATGGTGCAAAACAAAAAACCAAAAACAAGACACAAGCTGTCCGACGGGCTTGGTTTGGAAATGGCTGAGGATGTTTCCGGGGGGGGGGGGGGGGGGGGAGGCGGGGGGGTAGTCCGGGGTGGTTCAAGGTGTTGACAGATATCGGTGAGGGTAGGGACTTTACAGCCAGGGAGGAATTTGTGCGTCTTGAAAGCTCCACAGAAGCACAAAACAATTTTTCGGGCTCGCTCAAGATAAAACTGCCACAGCTGAACTCCTGTGTCAGGTTGCTTTTCAGAAACCAACTCGCCTGTGTATATCGCTGCTCATAAACCCCCCCCCCCCACACACACACACACACTAATTTCAGGGCGGCTGCTCATAACCCCCCCCCCCCCACACACACACACACACTAATTTCAGGGCGGATGCCAGACATGCACTCAGACGGCAATATCATTCGCCCGGTATTCCCGCCCCTGACTCGGCAACATCAATTCAAAGGGCAGAGATATAAACCTCTGGCCGCTCTCTGTGTGTCCGCTCGGCCCAAAATGGCCGGGGATCTCGCCAGCCTCTCCGAGTCAAGGGCAGACGTCTCATGGTTTTAGGACATACCGAGGTAAAGCGGGCCTTCATAAATACTTCCCGCGCCGCTTTCCTTCCCGCTGGCAGACGCGGGCGGAACAAGCCGAGCGTGGAGGTGAGTTAGGTGAGGACGGAAGGTACACGTTTTGACAGATCAGTGAAAGCACGTTGGGAGAAAATGTAGCAAATAACCGAGGCACGTCAAAGCAAAAGAACAACGTCTTAAGGAGAGAGGACCCATTTCTTTGTTTCGTTTTTTGAATACGTGGGCAGGCGTTAAGAAGACTAGTAGGTAGTCGGCATTGAACTTTCGGTGCTTTTCGGTTCGCTCCAGCTGTTTTTTTTGGAAATCAAAACTTCAAACTTTGTTCCAAGGAAACGGACGACTAAGTTCTGGCTACATTGAGGACATGCTATTTGAAATCCGCTGCTCGGCTCCCGCTTTACACACGAGCTCGAGTAAGCAAAGTAATATTTACAGCCATCAACGCGCTTGCCGGCTTGGTTAGTCCTGTGGGGGAAATATCCCGAAATCAGATATATCCTCGCTTTTTGAAATTCTCAATTTATTTCCAAACTGATGCGGTGGAGAAATGTGCTGGACTTCTTTGCCACCCCCCCCCCCCCCCCCCCCCCCCCCCGCTCTTTTTTTTTTTTATGACGAAAGAAGTGATTTATTTCTCACGATTTCTTACGGGGTGAGAACAGGACAATCTCGGGGTAGAGTTGCATTCTTCGGGGAAATCGGAGTAATCGTTGCTGCTGCCGAAAAAAAAATCCCAAATTCCCCAGATCAACACGGCGCAGTGCGATTTCCTCATGTGTGCCGACGCGAGGCACACATGAGGGATACTGTTCATTTAAGAGTGATCTGGGGAAATGCTCCCAGCCCCCGGGGTGGCAGTTTAAAAAAAAAAAAAAACAGCTCTCATCCTCCTGGCTCACGTGTCAAGACGCACTGTACTTTGCAGCGAGGCGCTTTTCCTGCAACTCCCAGCCGGGGCCCGCAGTGGCACCCGTTGACACTGAAGATCTCGTCTCAAAGCTCAACTCAGGCTGGGCCAACCGAGGGTGCGCACGTCTGGGTGCCCAAACTCGTGCCGCCAAAGTGATTAAAGTGTGAGCTGTGCGTGTGTGTGTGTTGTTGTTTTTTTGAACGGCATTGCCATCCCTTTACACTGGCACCGTAGTTAAACAGAAACGAATTTGCCCAAGAAATGCATCAGCTCGTCTCGGGAGAGGGCTGGGTGAAGGTGAGCACACACGCAGCACACACACACACACACACACAGACACACACACACACACATAGACACAGGTGCCGTGTCTCTGTGTGTTGCGTTTAACAAGGTCCTCCTTTTCATGCTCATTTGCATCCCAGACAGTGACGCCATTATATTGTGACATCCTCTACAAATAACCCCCCCCCCCCGCCGGTTTAATCATAAACTTATTGAAAGGGAGGCAAAGGAAGACGAGGGAGACAGAACTGAGAGGAGGAGAGAGGGAGGGCTTTGGCGAGCGCAATACACCAAATCTATCAATCTACTGCGGGCAGGTTTTAGAGCGTGGAAACGCATTATGTTTGGTCGGTTGTTGTGTTGTTTTTGTTTTATCTGTGCGGCTCTAACTTATTTAAAAAGAAAGCCGGCGGTCCACTTATCTCCCAAGCAAATGTCACATTTTAAATATGGTTCGCTGGCGGAGATAAACTGCATGGAAAGTGAAAGTGTGCAATGTGCGACATCTCAATGAAACACGCGCGCTGAATGAGCATGGGCTGCCTTTTGAATAGCGGGACGTGACGGGAAAGTGCGGGCCACTGGATCGGCAGATACACTTCCAACCCATACATGTTTACGTTGCATTTCCAAGTTTGGCTCAGATTGTCGAAATGTTTCGTCGAATCGATTTGTTCGGCAAAAATATTTGCCACGCAACGGCATGGTCATTCAAGTCCAATTACAATGAGAACGACAGCAACGTGTCAAATATCCCACAAGTCGGTCACCCCTGTGTACTGCCCCCTGGGGAGAGACCTAGCCTCCAGTTTGACTTCCTGTTACGCCTCCGCACAGGAAGCGACTGCATGCGAGGCCTGCGCTTCTTTGAGCCGAACACTGTAACTCGCCAGATGGAGAGTAAAGTTGGGTTTGACGAGATTCGCAGGGTTTTTCGAGAGGCACATTGACTGACGCGCACGGCTGAATACAATCGGGTCATCCCCTCTCAAATAAACACCGCGCCTCTCCTCTCCGATCCACGATCGAGCCACGCTGCCGTCTCGCACACGCACCAAGTGACGGGGGAGATTAGCCCCAGAGTCATTTATTGCCACCTTTCCGCTGCCTGGGCGAAATGTAAAGGGGGGAAGTAGCGCAAATGTAATATTTGATCAATAATCTCGTGACCTCCCTTCCGTCCTCCCCTGAGGTCGGACCATGCGGGCCATTCTCTGCCAAAGATCCGCGGGGGCTGTGCGGTGAGTTCACGGAACCAAGCGAGGCCAAACGCGGCCCATTTGAATGCTGCAAAATGAGTGTGTGGCAAACGCCTGAAAAAAAAAGAACTCCCCTGTCATGTCGCCATGACAGTTTAGGGCCGCGACAGCAACTGCACAAAAACGAGATAATACGCGCGCAAAACAAAGTGCCCCTTATCTTTTCGAGTGATTCCAAATGCCGGGTCACGTATTATTTGTTTCCGATGCGAGGTTTTGAAAAGGCTGAGGCACGGCGGCGGGTGGTGGTGGTGGTGGTGGTGGTGGTGGGGGGGGGGGGGGGGATAGGCAGCCGCAACTCACCTCTGGAGGCACGGCGGCGGGTGGTGGTGGTGGTGGTGGTGGTGGGGGGGGGGTGGGATAGGCAGCCGCAACTCACCTCTGACTTTGCCTTTGGAAGCCATCACTGGAATGCCCAGGTAGACAAGAAGGGGGAGGGTTGGACGGACAGCAGGGAGAGGCAGACGCCAGAAAACAGAGAGAAAAGGAAAAAGGACACAGAAAGAAGAGAGAGCAGCTGATTAGATAAGTGCAGGGAGAGCCAGGACGTTGCCGCACGTCAGGGGGGAGAGAGAGAGGCGGCGCCGTCTTTATCTCGGATGTCCATCACCGGCGCTCAGACACACAAACGATCGTGGACGAGAACATCCCCCTTACAACTCGTGGGGCTAAATTGAGAGCTCGCGGCGTGGCCCCTTTTAATTAGGGGTGTCACGCCGTCTGGGATCATGCTAAGGAAGCTCGATGCTCTCTAATGAGCTCCGGAGACCCCGCTAGAGACATACTGTAGGCATCACGCGGTTGGGCGAGTGAACGCCGCGCTTGGTGGCGATTTCCTGCCAGAAACGCCGAGCCTCGGCGAACAGCCGGCGCGGCGCCTTCCCCTGCGCTCGAGGCTACAGGCTCGCGGGCGGCACCGCCTCGCCCCGAAATGTGCCCGCGGACCCGGGGGCGTTCTTTGAAAATCCCGGGTGGAAAAAAAAAAAAAAAAGAAAAAAGAGAGGGCCGCGGCGTATAAAAGCGAGAAGGGGGAAACGCAACCTCCGAGACGTCCCGCTGGTGAAGAACACGCGGGAGAGCCCAAATAAACATCGTAGGTTGTCTATTAGTGTGCGCATGTGTCTGTGTATTTGTGTGCGTGTCCCGAGGGAATGATTCTAATGGCTTCGCACACACACACACACACACACGCGCACGCACAAAAACCAACAAACACACTGCTTTGCCAAATTGATGGATCTATTGGAATGCCTCCAGTGAGCCTGAAATGAGAGGAGAGGAACAAAGAGAATCTAACTGCAGGTGCAGCGTCTCGGAGGTTGGGAAGAAAAAATTTTATCTCTGGATTTCCTCCTCCCCCCCACCCCCCCACCATTACGGACTTACGGCCCACTCCACACGTATGCGGGAAATGGACATAAGAGATATTGTATAGTGGAGATGTATTTAAATCCATTGTCAGAGGGAGACACAAAAGTAGTCCGAACCAGCGGTTCAGCATCCGACCACTACATACGCTCTCACGTAAACACTGTTTTGTGGGTAAGGGTGGAATAAAATCTGAATAGTCAATGTATCGGCGGCTGACAGAAAAATAAAAAATGCTCTCAGCGCTATTCGACAGCTTGCCGAGGTGCACGCAAGAAGAACTGATGGCTCCGCGTCATTTAAAAGGCGCCCTCTTCGTTGTCGCGAGCTCGGGGCTACGCAATTGCTCCCGAACGCAGGCGCACACCAAGGCAAACACTGGGGCCGCTGGTGGAAATGCCGCACCTCGCTCGCCGCGTCCCCGGTGAGGAGAGAGGGAGAGGGAGCGACGAGAGACAGAGAGAGAGAGAGAGAGAGAGAGAGAGAGAGAGCGAGAAAAAAAACGAGTGTCACAGCTCCACCAACGCCGCTTTCCACGCGAGGCTGGCGTGTGGCTCGGCGAAATATTCCCTGAGCAGAGAGGGGGGGGCCCCCCCCCTCGCTCCGTTCCCGTCGCTCATCCGCGCCCGTCGAGGGAGGGGTGGGCCGTCACAACTGCGCTCCTGTGATTTCTCCCCAGGTCGATACTGGTGAGAAAAAAAAACGAACGCAAAAAAAAAAAAAAAAAAAAAAAAAAAAACGAGACTTCGGAGACAAACAGATGGAAAAAAAAAACAAAAAAAAAACCCGACATGTTTTCCAGCTATTCACGCCTAAAAGCAGCCGTGTATATATATATAACAGCCATAGGGACACGGAGAGAAAGACACAAAGAGAGCGAGAGGCCTTGACACACAATAGGAATATGCGCCTCTCACAACACTGAGACGGAATACCCGATAGACATGTAGGATACATGACACTGGCAGATCCAAAACCATTCCATTCGACTTTAACACAATGTCACTGTGTGCCGAGTGTGTGAGGGACAGTGGTGAGTAACTACCGGATGCTACACAATGGACTTCGACCTGTGATCTAAAGGTCAAAAGTCAGCGGAGATCCACAGGAGATGACTCGGTCAGATCAATAACGGGTCCTGCCCAGCGGAAATCTGCATTATAGGCACGAGCGCGCGCGCGCACGCACGCACGCACACCAGGGCCACGGCAGGTGTTACCTCCATTTCATATTCTGTAAATGGTCATTGGAAATTTAACTTGTGCTGACAAAATTGAACTCGAAACAAGAATTGCCGTGTTTTTCAGCAGAGGAGTAAAATGTGATGTGAACAAAGAGAGCAATGTAAACCTATTTTTCCTTCTATTTACCAGAACAACGCTGGAAGCTATTGGTCTAAGATTTGTGTAAACACACACGCACGCACACGCACACACACACACACACACACACACAAACAGAATAAAAAGTGAGCGACTGCACGTGGGTTGAGGAGAAACGTTCAGAGCTGTAAGCAGGCACTGTCTCCGCAACCATCAGCGGGGATCTGTCGTAAAGAAGCTGTGACAGTTCGCGCGCACGCGCACACACACACACACACACACACACACACACACACACACACACACACACACACCTACACACCTACACACACACACACCACCTACTGTGACACACATTCTCTCTCTCTCTCAGTCTCTCTCTCTCTCTCTCGCTCTGCCTCTCTCACCCACACGCACGCACATATTCACCGGTGATCGTAGTGTTCCCTTGGGGTGTGGGTGTCGTGGGAGGACATGTGTTTTAACGCCGCATCCTTCCCGTTTTCCCACGCACGCTCATTCTGGAGTTTGTCTCACCTCCCGTTTTCTAATTACTCGACCCCCTCATTAACCCTGTCCTCAGCCATATCTCTCTCCTGCCACTTCTGTATCCCCAGCACCACACACCCCCCACCCCACCCCACCACCACCATCACCACCACCACCCTCGGGGTAGCTCTTTTTGTCGGTGGCAGATATATTCGCCGGCTGACACAAAGCGAAAAGCCTACGGAGATGGATGTGTGCGGCGTGGCTCTGGGAGCTGTCACGCGGCATGATGGAGAGTTTAGCTTATCTGTGGCGCGGTGGCAGCTGTTTTGCCGTGTGTTTGATGTACTCCTAGCCCCTTGGAATCCCAACCCCCCCCCCCCCCCACCCCTTAATTTTCCGCCGGTGGAGCAGATTGCTGCAAAAACCTCCACACACTCTTTGTCACCTCCTGACTCCGGCCGTACGCGGAGACATTGATCCGCACACGAGCGCGCAAACGCTCAGGGAACAGGACCTACAATGCAAGGCGCGCAGCCCTGCGCAACCATTTGGGATTCAGGGCAACCTTCAACCTACAAAAACGGGTCGGCGCGCACACAAGCAAATGGGTTTAAACCTTATTTGATTTAGCTCCGCTTTTGCTCAATGCCACAATTCATCTTCGGGTAATAAAGGAGATGGTAAACAGTGTTAATAGATGGAATTAAGCTTACTTAACTCAGCTTATTGCCGCCATACTGCCTGCTTTATTGGATCTGTCTACTACGTCCTCGTTTCCCCGCATTACATGGAGGCCCCACATCTGTTTGCTTTGTCATTTAATCGGGAATATTTGATTTCCACTCCTTAACACAATTATGGCCCTGGTAGATTCATGTGCTCGCGAGCCAATGAAAAAAGACACACGCCAAGATGCACGGAGGCGAGCGCGCGCGCGCGGGGCGTTGATCGCACATGCACACAACCCCTCGCATTTGCGAAGCCGTGTTTAAGGTTTCATAAAAGACGACGCGTCGTCGGCAACGCACGCCCTCAGAGAAACGGTCCTCGTGACTTGAATCAAAAATGACAGCAGAGAGTTGAGGGAAGACTACGACTGCATGTCGGGTGAAGCCACAAGATGTTAACTTTCCGCTAATAAAACCGCCAATTAGCTTTACTGTCCTCGCTTTAGCACATTAAAGCAAAATGAAACTGGAACGAAAGCTGAAGAGGCCTTGAGGTAAAGCTTCCAGTCGCTTTTTCCTGTGGCACGTTAATTAAACATGTCGACGCGCCGTTTCGTTTGCGGGAATGCGCTCTTATTTGGCTCAAACTCCAAATCTTTCCACGCCGCAGCGGTGGAGCGACGCATCGAAAGCAAGTCCGTTTGGACACAATCTATACAGAACTCACTGAACGGAATTGTGCAGCTCAAAAAACTATTAGCTATCAAACTATTATAAACAACTATTAGCCTTTGATTTCATTTCACCTGGTTAAATGTCACAGACAGGGTTTTGTTGTGTGTGTGTGTGTGTGTGTGTGTGTGTGTGTCTGTGTGGGTTTGTGTGTATGAGCCCACACCCACTGCTTATATAGGGAAATCCCTGCGTCTGGGGTCCCGCTGGCCCAAATGCTAGTAATTCTCGTATGTAAACAAATGCACACGTAAAGACAAATAACAATATCCCCCCCCTCCCCCCCCCCTCCACGCCAAAATCATCAAGGTCGCGTGCGTGCGGGACAGGTCGTCCGTGCTATTTATCGGCTTCAGGGAACTAAGACAGGCCCTTGCAGTATATTAGGAGGAGGGCTCGGTGACACAGGCCCAGTGGTTCTAATGTCAGGACATTCTGGGGCGCAGGTTCTCTGTCACTTCACTTCGCAGCTGCTCCGTGAGAAAGGTCAGCCTCCAAAAACACACAGTGTGTGTGCGCGTGCGCCAGGGCGCGCGTGCGTGCGTGCGTGTCAACTGCAGCTTCCACTTGTGCACAACAAACGCCGTATTCCACAACGCGTATAATTCTACCAAATTCCACATCGTATTGCACAGGTTTTATCCTCGGAATGGACACCCACGCTGCCATACATCATCCCGTCCTACGCTTGTGACGCTGTCAACATTATACAGTGCGCGGCGCACAAAATGCTGCAAAAATCGCGTCCATTGTCAGAGTCATCGTAATTCGTCTCGATAATGAATCACGTAACAAAAAAAGATAGAATAGTGAGCAGCGCAAATTACTGAGATATTAAACTCCAAACATTCTACATGTTCAAATATTCAATAAATATGTAAACCCAAAATTGCAGCTATTCAACCTGTTGTCTTCGAAGCGAGACTTAAATCATCAAGTTCAATTTTCTGCTTAGATTTTCTCCCCGTATTGTCTTAAAATAGTGTCCCTGCATGAAGTGTCTCACTCAAAATGGGGGTTCATTTAGAAGCACAGTGTGCAGCCAGCCACTCCGTATCCTACTTTGTGTGGTGATGGTATTTTCAAAGCGATCGCACTTTGGACACAAAATGAACAACTTGACGGCTGCGCATGTGATCTATGAAGTGTGTCCGTTTGCCAGAAAGTTGTGTGAGTGCCAATCACGTTAGCGCCTCTGAGCTTATGTTGCGAGCCTTTCCACACAGAATACATTGAAAAAAAAAGAAGACTGGTCTAAATGACCTCTTGAGACGACTTAGAAGTCAAAAGGGTTCAATTGCGAGTTCAAGCTTCTCCGATAATATTTATTCTTTGACTTTACCAGTCGGCACATGATCAATTCTTAATGAGTGCATCTTCTAGCTTCAAAACGTGACAAGCGGGGGGAGATGCATTCATCCACGGGTCCCACCGAGACCCTCACTGGGCCGACTGTAACTATGTTAGCACCCCCATCATAGAGATCTTCACTCCACTCTTATCATGTTACTGAGGCTAATAAACACTAAAAGGGCACACTTTTAGAATACTGTTTTTTTGTTTTTGTTTACAGTTGTCACTGGACTACTGAAAAACACGAGAGTGGGTATTTTTTATTGAGCTGATTTTATCATGCGAGGCTTTCTTGTCCTCACTGACGGACTTTAAGTATCAATACGACCTGAATAATCACCATAATAGTGCGGCGATTGGTGCACAAGAGGGAGGGGAAGAAGTTGGACAAGGTCAGGCGTGACTGTGGTCAACTTTGTCAACGTTGCATTTTGACCTCAAACAACGAATCGGGGCAAAGGTACACAAACATGCCCGCACTCGTTCACACGCGCGCGCGCGCGCGCACACACACACACACACACACACACACACACACACACACACACACACACACACACACACACACACACACACACACACACACACACACTCGCCCACACCAACACAGCTCCTGAAATTTTGACATTCAAAGCCTTGAAAAAAATAAATAAAATAAAAAAATAAATCCCCCCCTCCCGGGGGCTGGAGAAGCACATTTCAATTTCCACAAAACACCCAAGGGATATCAAAACCATGAATCTCTCTCCCACAACAAAAGTCAAACAGGAATTGCCATAAGATGATGGACACACCTGAACACACACACACCGGTGCCCGCCCGCGCGCACGCCCGCGCGCACGCCCACTCACCCACGCACACACCGTCGGCAGCCGAACAGGTGCCGCTGCGGGATGACGGACAGTCCGGGTACGGCCTATAACTCAGCAGATGCTTTTTTTGTTTCCGCTGCTTCTTCAAATGAATAGTTTAGAAGGTGAAGTTATATTGTGATCGATGCCTCGGGGGTAACAAATGGCTTCCTGCAGAAAAAGCCTGGGAGTGGATGCGGATGCCTGGTCACCAACCTGTAATCTCCAGCCATTCGTCACCGGCTGAAGGCACAGGAGGTTTCCAAGGAAAACTTTCAAATAACACCGGCTTCATTTTTTTTTTTTACCCCCGTGCAGAGGTCAAATCCCTTACAGGCCGGGCCGCTATGTGGCAGTAATTCTTGATCCGGCGCCCGCCGTTCTTTTTAATTCAAATATATGGATTGCCGTATATTTCAGAGGGTTTTTTTTTTTTTAGTTTAGTTTTTTTTTCTTCCGATTGTGTCGTTTTAGCCTGACCGTTGGGGAGATCGTGCCCGAGGAGGGGGGCTTTTCATCCTCCGCCGAGCGCCTGGGAGTGAAAAAAGAAAAGCCCCCCTCCCCCTTTGATGGGCGAGACTTTGATCAAAAATGTGTCATAGCCTTTTTGCTCAAGTTGAATTATTCAAAGGTCAGCGAACAAAGGCGCGTTTGTGCCGTGTCGCATTACAATGGCTGGAGTGAGGCTAAATTGGCAAAGTGTCCCTGCGGGGGAGCTGACCGGTGAGCCTCGGCCCTCCGGGGAGCGTTTGGCATCAAACAGCGCGAGCTCCCTGTGATTGTTAACCGCTCCGCGGTGAGCTCACGTTTTCAAACCGCCCACCTTTGTATCGCGTCTCTGTTTAGGTCGCGGCAGCGGCTTTCCAGCAGGCCAGGGAGAGAAAGGACTTCTGACGGGGGGGGGGAACGGCTGAAAGGCTCGGGGGCCTGTGGGGTCGTGCGGCCCCTATGCATTTTACATGTGCATCTAATGTGTGTGTGTGTGTTTCATGCTTTTGTGAGTTTGTTTAGAGGAAAAATACTGTGCAACCTGTGCAATTTTTGTTGGCGTGTTTATGTGTGTGCGTGCGTGCGTGCGTGTTCAGCCGCTGAGCCATGGGTCTTTTGCAATGACGGCATTAGCTAGTGCCTCCCGATCGTAGCCTGTGTCTCAGTGGGCTCCGGCTCACTGCAGGCCCCGGCCGCAGAGGAAGAGAGGGAGGGGAAAGAGCTCCGAGACACTCGGAGATTTTTTTCCCCTTTCAAGCCCTCGACTCTAGCTTTGGCTCTTTTGTCTCGCATCCTCCTCCCTTTTATTCCTTCATCTGCACCGCTCTCTAATGTAATAGAGCTCTTATGGTTTAGGGTTTTTTTTTTTGTTTTTTATTGGATGTGCCAGGTTGTAAGAGTGGATGGATTCATGTTTTGAAGAAAAGAAAAATACACAAGATATGCTACTCCACAAACACACACGATAGGAAGCTCAGCGGAGTCTCCGATCAAGGTGCTCTAAAGAAGTGCTCCAGCACCGGAGGTTTGGTGGGGGGGGAACCAACTCCTGCAAACCAGGTCAGTCAAGCTCCCTGCATGGACACCTCCTGCTTCTCACCTTCGCACATACAAATCCTTTCTCATAATAATCAAAATAAATAAATCATAGTTTCTGTTTCATCCTGACCTCTATTTTCATTTGTGCTCCAACGCTCGCTACTTTTCTCCCCAAAAAGGTATTTTTCAAAACCCCAGCCATCTATGCAGCCTCGCCGGCGTGAAACTGCCAAAGATCAATGTAGGGTATTCGCATTTGACCGTCCTATTATAAAAGTATTATTCTGCGAGAGAAACGGCTATAAGTCAAGCAATTCAATTATCTGTATTACCGTAAGCCTAAGAAAAGGGGTCTCTTCATTCCTTGTCTTGTTGAATGTGGGCGGGGAAGCGTGGTATGGCTCATTTTATGCAACGGGCCAACATCTGAAAGTTCCACACTAGTAAAGTGTTGAATACATTCAGGAACTCATTATCTTAGTTTGAGCCAGTTCCATGTCTTTTTTGTGTTAACGATGTTCTCTTTTTTCGGAGTTCCTTCGTTAATTGTTCCCTTACTTTACATTGCTGATGCGAGTCATTGCTGTGTCATGTTTTCCTGTACCTCCTCTCCTCCCACCCCACGCTGTCCATCTGTTTGTCCTTTATATTTGCGCGCGAGAATGTGTGGGCGCGCTGGCCTCCTGCTGCGCTGGCCTGGCAAGACTCCTGCCAGGTCATCCGTGCAGTGAGAAGTCGCGGGGCGAGTGGTGAGTGACCTGCCTGGTTTAAATGTTGCGTTGCGTTTACTGCCCCCCAAACCCGTCAGTCACCGGTATCTTCAAATGTATTCAATTCTGTAAGGTATCGAAATGTATGCGGTTGTATTTGAACGTGATGTAATAAATATAGCCATTTTACTATAATGTCCCTAATGAGTAATTGAGTCATATTCAATCGGCAGCCTGTTTCGTTTACTAAATAGAGTTTGGTAAAAAACACAAATAAAATAAAATTATGATGTAAAATGTCTCACCGATTATGCTCAGTAGGAAAAAAACAAAAACCTTTCCACTGACAAAAATCAGTAAACAAAACTGTAATTTTGTACTGAATGCTTGCTGAATCCGTTTGTGTTTTCTTTTTAATATATATGCTAAATCTAACAAGGCAACAAACAAAATGTATTTCGGGGGAACAATAAAGACGGGAGCACTTTTCTTGACGGAAAAGATTAAACACAAACCGTTATCCTCACACACCTTGCTTCACCCATTACCTCTCACCCCAGGCTGACAGACATGAATAAATTCCATTTCATGCCCCGGCTCGTATTTACAGAACAAAAGGAGCACCCCCTTCAATTACCAAAGACAAATTTGAACTCATCTGGGTCATTTGGAAGAAAGTCAACGGGAACTAATTTCCCCCTCAAGAGTGCTACAATTGAACTAAATATATAACAAACTGTGACTTGTTTGCTTCATTTTTTTTTTTTTTTTTTTTCATCCGTCTTTTTTTTTTTTTTTTTTTCTTCATCCGTCTAATTAAAGGTGACCCCAAACGTGCTCCCATTATACTCATCCGCAGGCACAAGCCAATGGGAGCCGAGTAAGGACAAGGGGGGAAGGGCCGGAGAGAGGGAGGTGGACACAGTGGCGCAGCCTCCGGATGAGAGTGAACTCGTAAAGCCGCCATAAAAGTGGAGGACGACAAATCCCGTGACGAGCCCAAAAATGTTTCCCCCGTCTTTGCTAGCTTCATTTTTTTTTTTTTTTTAAACCAACTCTGGACCAGTATTCCTCTCTCCCGCTCCCTCACACCCGTCACAAAAGGTGTAAATTGGACACAGATAATTGAACATTACTATCCTGGGAGGCAGTTGGCACCATCTGCTAAATGTCCGCCCCCAACATCACAGGGCACCGCACAATGTGCCCAAACACCTCGGCGCACCACGCTGCACCTTCGCGCGTGGGGGCGTGCACGTGTTGCTCTGGGCTCGACGTCTCTCCCTTCAATTCACCGAGCCCTCGAGCGCCCCGAGTGCGTCGACGACATTCCGTTTTAAAAAGTGCATTCTGGCCAAAAGTGGAACGACTGAAGGAACAGCGCAAATGTATAGCATTTAGGCAATCGCTAATTTCTTTTTCTTTTTTTTAAACCAACCAACTTTTTGTTTTGTAGCACTTTGGCTGGAACTTTGACACCAGTCATCATATCCGCTAATTGCGCTTTTCTTGTCTAATAGCTGGTACTCATCCTAACTCGTAGAAATGTTGTATGCATACTAAGCATCCACTGAATTCCATACGACTCCCAACAAAAAACCCAATTACTGGCCAAGGCCAAATCACGATGGCTTATCCACACAAATAATAAGGGAGAGTGTCAATGTGAATTTCTGAAAAGCCCTTATGGTCTTTCTGTCCCCCCCCCCCACACACACACGCGCACACACACACACACACACACACACAATCATGTCTCCATGACTTCAGGAGACTTTACATTGACTATTCATGTCCCGGGGACTCCAGCCTTAACCGAAACTTCTACACGCCTAAACCTTTTCCTATTACCTTACCTTAATCTGACCTTCCCCTGACCTCGAAACGTGCCTCTGTCGTCACACAGTGCATTTTGTCCACCTTGACAAAATGGAAGACATATCCTCGTAAAAAGGTTCAGGAGTAATACCTATATTTGACTCACGCACGCACGCACGCACAGAAGTGTTAAGAAGTTGGCAGTGTGTCTTGGCGACGTGCTAAATGAGTGCGGCAACATTACCATCTCAAAGATGCTCTCCTAGTTAATGGCGAGGACACAATGGGTGCCTCCAGCACTTGGTGCATCATTGAAGGATTATGCCGCTTTGGCGTCGCGCCAGCGCGAGCGCGTCCTGTAGCTGTGGACTCCAGGAGACGTCTCTATGGGAGCCATAATGTCAAGGCGCTGCAGTGTCATATCCATCAGAGCCGACTTCCTGTCAGGGCCAGACAAAGGTGTTGACACCTCAACAGCACACAGTGAGTGAGGAGGGCCATTCAAATGTCAGCCCCCTGACACACCGCCGTGCTCTCACAGATGGGTGGTAGCCGGCGACTGTCAGCCGCTAACTCGGGAGAAAAGGCCGCTGCATATATAAGGCTAAAGAGGAGCGACCCGCGGGGATTAAATGAATGGATATGTTTTCACCCCGCGCGGCTGGGACTCAGTCGGTACAATCGCACCTGTCAACTCTGGCAAATCAGCACATGGGGTGGCTATAGCTGCGTGCGCCGCGGTCATCGGCAGGGCACGTTGCGATGGGCTGTCAAACCCTTGACGCTGTTTGCGGTGTCTTACGAAAAGTTCACCCGAGGAATTTGAGCGAGGGAGCGCCGCGGCCCGCGCAAATCCTCGCGAATCCCCTTGGCGCGCTCAAACAATGCATCTCATCACCACGAACGCGCCAGGGGAACGTACGCGATCAATTTACGAGGACTTACGGCGAATTCCTCTCTTCGGTAGCTGCATGAAATGCCCAAACGTACACGGCAAAAAAAACAAAGGTCTCCGAAAAAGAAACAAAAGCTTTTAAGTGGTTATATGCCCCTTCGTTTGGAAATGTGATTATGATCACGGCGTCAGGGCGGGGGAGGTGGGGGGGGGGGTTGTTTTTCCAACAGTAGAGGTTTGGTTTGGTCGGTGGGATAATCTTTCTAATCTTTCAATTACCTGCAGACAAACAAACTCAGTCGGTCTGGCCGAGTTAGCGAGGACACTGCAGACCACAAACAAGGTGACCTCAGGGAAAAGGCATACAGTAGAGCAGGTTGTTTAAAGGGAACGCCGAAAACGGAGGACAGAAACATTGATTCATTTCTGAATCGGAGTAATTAGGATTTTGTTTCTTCTTGCTGAGTTTGTACTCCACAACTTTCCTGTCATCGGCATTGAGGAACACAGGACTGTTTGGATATGCGTAAACACGTACAGCACGCAACAGAAATGGGAGACTTCACGCCCCGAGGAGACGGAGGCCCCATCTTCCTCCTACCTACTGTATGCATGACACCGACGAGCTCTTCGTCTACCTCTAAAATAAAGCGACTGCTATCCAAGGGCAGGCCACAGAAAATCGCACTCAAATCCTGATGAGTTTTGGTACCGCTGAATCAACCGTCACAACTCCGCTCACGTGTGCGGGGGCCACCCATTGACGGGAGAGAGGTGAACTTGAACCGTTTCCATGAGAACTGACACTTCGGATTTGAGATACCCACAAGCAGCCGGGTGAAGCTCATCTCTGAATTAGCTGTAAAATCGCTACGCAACAAACAACAGTATACTACTGAGTCTAGTCGGCAGATAAGGACGTGAACGGCTCCCTGTATGTTGCGTTGGAAAAATATAGTGTGTCCTTTATAGGAGATAATGAATTCCCTGCCCCCCCTATTTTCCTATTCATAAATCACAAAACAAATTCATTTCTGAAGGTAATTTACTGATAACCAAATATGCAATTACAAGTATCTATACATACGGAAACATATTTGAATCAGTTCATTATTTGGAAGCGCTGGTAGAGGGATTTCTGAAAATGGTTGAACAATGACTTCGAAATATGTACCTCACTCAGACGATATGATGGAGAGCCGTCCGGTTTTGCTCCTAAGGGCAAAGCATTGGCATCTTCATGTCGTCGCTGGCTTTTAAATCTAATAGGTATAAATGTGTAATTCAAATGAAATAAGGCTGTCTCTCCATGCCGTAAACAGACATATAATTCAGTTCAATTTTGCCGGCACCTTTAATGTTTTAAATATGTCAACTATAATTTATAATGCATACTTAGACAATTATCGAATCAGTCTGAAATGAAGCAACCCCAGAAAAAAATGATTATTATCTTGCATTTAGCTTTTTCTTTTTTTTTTTCCTCGTTGACTTTCTGACTCTTATTTATGGGTGAGGTTACCTGTACCATATTAGGTTGGAGCTCCATTTTATTCTGCTTCTTTAAGCCAGTTAATTGTGTCGCAGGATAAGAGGTGATTGCGAAACACGACCGACGGCGATTCTCTTGTTTTGTTTGTCTCGGCAGGTTCTTAGGTTTCCGCGTCTCGGCTAAAACACAAATAACGTCCCATGCACTTTGCAATGAACAGCATGCACGAGAAAAATAGATTCAAACCAAAAAAGTACTGGCGTTGACATTTTGGAAATGGTAATGATATACGAAGAAGAAAAAAAAACAAGAGCGAAAGGTCATCGGGCAGCCCTCGGTTCAAGACAATTAAGGCAATTTAATTTGCGGAGACCTCCAGAGAGGAAAAGTCAACAGAAGCCGTGCGGTTCTCCGCCACTGAACAGGCAAATGGGCTACCTGTGGAGAGAGCAACACTGACAGTCTGCACTGACATTTATAGTGCTGTTGTCCTGGAGGAAGGACAACCGGAGGCCGTGATCAAATATCGTTCCTGTTTTAATGGGATGTAGTAACCTCCTACATCAGCACACTTCCACTTAGAGCCATCAACTCACACTTCCACTTAGACCCGCCTGTTAGTCTCACTCGGCTGCTCTTTACTCCCTTTGGAGAAAACTGTAGAAAACGCAGGGGCATTTATTTTCACACACACTCACACACACACACACACACACACGAATGTGGGCACGCAAAGACGGAGACTGATGAGCTCTGAATCCATTGCTCTCAGTGTGCGTTGCGCAAAACGGCGGATGTTGAAGACAGAGATATTTGAGCTGGCGTTTAGGGGTTCGTCGCATTTTCCGAAAAAAAATTAAAAAAAGCCACAGCAACACCTGCCTGAGATTTGCTGTGCTAATGTGGAGAAAGAGTAACGGCTGCAAACGTTCCCCGCTCTCCTTGTCTGTGTTGCACAAAATACTCAACGCCCGACTGTGTCGAGCACGCACTGTAAGGGCGGAGGAAAAAAAGAGAATCCTGGCCCCGAGTTGTATTGATTTCAGTGCTCCGGTCCACTGTGTGCGTGTGTGTGTATACCACTGCACCGGTGTGTGTTAGTGTGTTTGTGCGAAAAAAAAAATATGATTGTTTATATTTGTTATACTGTACATGTGTGCGTATGCGTGTGCGCGTGCGCGTGTGCCCCTTGTATCGATCTCATGCTTTGTTCCAATTATCGCTGAGGCTATGGGGCCCTAATGCGGCGGTTCCCACAGGCATTAGAGCCACAGGGGCAACCTGCGTCTGAGAACGGACGGCTCAGGATGCAGGGCTGAGAGGCAAGGAGGGAACATGAAACGGTGCAATAAATAAATAAATATTTAATGTTATTTTTATGCACCGTTTTTTTTTTTTTTTCCGGATTGGTGGACAGATCCCTAGCTCCTATAAAGAGAATCGGTACTCCTGCGCATTTCTTTTGGGTGAGTCATTTCAGACGCAACGGGACAAAGCCACGTGCTTGCGCCTAAAGTGGTGAGTAATATGTCAAAATATTGTCACATCCGATTAATAATTCCAAACCACAGAGGTCGTAGCCAAAAAGTGATTTTCCAAATGAGAGGGAAAAAAAAAAAAAAAAAAAGTAATTATGGCGAATGATGTTGTGACTCAGCAAAGTGGAGAAATGCTCTCAGCCATTTGTAAACAGTTCATTATCTTCAGGTCATTGGCTGATCTAGTATGACTTCAAAAATAAACAAAGGCGCGGAGTGATGATTGCCTTCAAAATGGTTTGTGTTGTACCAATTAGGCTTCAAATTGATTACACGCAACTGAGATTTTCCTTGAAATCTTTTTTTTCATATTCTTGCCACAAGACATTAGCTGATAATGCTTATGACTACACTTTTGTCAAGGTTGCCCACCCAGAGTGCGGATTAAAAGATTAAGTGTCGTTACGGAATGATTTTTCAACTCACTTTCTCCACATATTTGTTTGTGTGTGTGTGTGTGTGTGTGTGTGTGCGCGCGCACCCCACAGCTCCGTGGCATTAGAGTGTTAGCCAGCAACCCTGGGTCAGAGGTCACCATGGCTAACACATAGAGCCGCTATTGATCATCTTGCTAAATATCTCGACTGTTCAGAGCCTGGGCCCCTTAAGGGGAATCATTAGGCTGTGTCTGGGTGGCCAACATCAACTACGGTGCAACTTCTAAAAGAAAAGATATGGGAAAGTACAAAGAAAGGGAAGAAACCAGTGCTTGGGAACGGGGGAAATGAGATGCATTCGTGTGAGTTTGTGTGTGTATGTGTGTGTGTGTGTGCGTAGGCGAGTGAGTTTTTGTGTTTGCTGATGTGGTGGATGAGAAACCCCTCTTGCGGTTTGAGCGGCATTGTTTGATTCCCCTGATTTCACAGTAAGAGTCGCCCGGGGGCTTGTTGCCAAAAGGTTCAGCCAATTGAATTAGGGATTTGCCGTTCCCTCCTCTGTCCAACCCCTCCTGACCATTTCCTGTTTCCAGGGATCCCCCGGAGGACCTCTCCTCTCCGTTCAGTTGTGGACTGTAATTGTATTTAGAATGCCTGCGAGGAGCCCAGCGGAGTACACCGCAAATAGAGGGGGGGAGAGAGAGAGAGAGAGAGACAAAGAGACACAGAAAGACATTCAGAGGAGGACCAAAAATGGCAGGGGAAATAAGAGGAAAAACAATGAAGAAAGGAGGAAATTCTTAAAAAGACGGATGTCCACAGAGGGCACCGGTGGTGGTGGTGGTGGTGGTGGTGGTGGTGGTGGGGAGACCATCCGAGCCATCCAAATGGAACACAAGGTCATTGTTCTCATTAGGTCTCTAAGCCTGAATAACCTAGGCTGGTTGGAGACAGTTTGGTGTAAGTACTGCATTACTTGTGCTATAAAGCAGGAATCTAATAGGCTATTATATCCAAAGACATTAAAAGAGAGGGGGCAGAATGATTTTCCTTCACCCTCCACCCAGTTAAGAAGCAGCTGTTGCAATATATCTCATGGTAACTATTATATTTCAAGTCCGCAGCATAAAAACAAGAGGCCTGCGCATGCACTTAGGACGCATCCGTTTCAAAAGGCTGTATTGCATTACAATCACAACGTTAAAGACGTTAATATCAATAGACTGCTTCCAGTGCAATGCCCAAATAAACAGTTTTCCGCGTTAATAGGGGCGGCGAGTGCGAAATTAATTCAATAGGCATTTGAATGGCAATGTGTTCCTAATATTAATATCACAGCAGGTGTAACACATTCTGGGCCTCCTGCTTAAAAAAAAAAAAAAGGTTCATTTCCTTTCCAGTTTCATTTCGACGGATTTATCGCCTCACCCTCCAAAAGGCATTTTTTTTGGGTAGGACCCCTCTGAGCGTTGTCTCCCATAACCTCCCCCAGGAAAAGGTATCTCTGCACACTGACATATATACTCCTCCACATCTATCAAGAATAGAAGAATAGCAGTTCATTTTTTAGGGAAGAAAAAAATAAAAATAAATAAATAGAACCGACAAAGCAGAAAATGGCCACTGAATCTCAAAGAGCAAGGCCAACGGAGTTAACCTAAAAGAAGAAAAATAATACCGCGTGCGACCGGCTGCATGGTAGAGCGGCCGCAATCCCTCCCGCCCACATTCACATCATTTAAAGCAGGCCCCAGATGAGCCAGATGTGAGGCCAAAGCAGCTGCCGCGCAGTCAGCCCATCGATACTCGCGTTCACCACGGTCGCTCGTGTCGCACATCGGGATCATTCGCGGCGCTCAGAAACTCGCCGCCGCTGCCCGCTGCTGTTTGAGGGACACGAGCCGGACCACCAGGCTGACTGCTGATCGGAGCACTGCAGCCGCCGCCGGGAGAGGAGATCCAGCTCCAAACGGGGAGTCCACCCTTGAAGGAGGAGATTTTTTTTTTTCATTTCTCTGCGCGCCCAATTCAGCGAGCAGCGGGAAGGAGGAGGTTGGGGAGACCCAGATGCCTCTAACAGACAGCCGTCGCCGTATGACAGCCGTGCGGTAATAAACTGCGTGATCTGCCGACTGTCCGCAATTAACGCCGACGTGCCCCCACATGCCGCAGACTTTCGCGCGGGTCCTTAAAATCACGATGTTTCACTTTGACACTAGGACAAAGTGACCGGGAGACGCTGGGATGACGGGGTGGCGTCTGTCGCCGACCGCTGATTAGAGGGGAAAAGGGCATTCAAGCGTGACCCCGCGTGACGGACACTGCACGGGGAGCAAAAAGACCAGATAACGCCGGAAATTTTAAAAAAAACCCGAAGGAGGACACGTCCGGCGGCCTCACGCCGCTGGCTCATATCCGACAAGGACCCGAACCGCATCTTCGGTGGCGCCCAACAGTTTTGTCCGACACGTGTTGGTCAGGGCCTGTCCTTCTGTCGCGCCTCTGGGATCAACCAGGGGGAGGGGGGGTGTGGGGTGTGGGGTGTAGGGTGCTACCCCACCCATCTGTGTCGCGCTGAGTTGATCGCCGGGCCTCGCTCGCCGCGTCGCACGCACACACAGGTCGCGCCCACGCGCGAGGGGACCCGACCACTGAGGGCCGCGAGACAGGGCGGGGAGTA
Source organism: Colistium nudipinnis (assembly GCA_016785305.1). Lineage (NCBI taxonomy): Eukaryota > Metazoa > Chordata > Actinopteri > Pleuronectiformes > Rhombosoleidae > Colistium > Colistium nudipinnis. Next base: position 302,066 of record JAFBJU010000307.1, read on the forward strand.
AGACTGCCGTGACTCCAGTGAGTCGACGGTTGGCCCAGAGAAGGTAAAGCCCCACGCCCCTCCCACTCCTCCGTCAGTCGCTCTAATTCCGCCTCTCTCCTCCGGCAGACCGGAGCCCTCGTTGGTCTCGCTTTGATGACCAGGTGCTGGACAGGTGGCGTGGAGTGACAGGAGGCGGCGGCGCTGCGTGTCTCTCTCTGTGTGTGCGTTCACGTGTTGGTACGCGTGCGTGTTGGTGCGACGGAGGAGAATCCATCCCCGCAGTAATGAGAGAGGGGCCAACTGCTCCTCCATCTGGCACGGAGAAAACTTTCTCTCTCCACCCCTCCCTTCCTCTCTCACCCCCTGCACCTCTCATCATCTGTTCATTTGCATCGACATCGGTATCATCCGCTTTGACATTTTCGCGGGATGTAAACACCGGCGTCTGTTTGCACGCGGCCCAATCCGAGCCCGGCGCGTCGGGCCGGAGAAATTCACGATCTGCCTCATGTCCACTTTGACCTTTCGACTTCCAAATAAATCCGAGGGGAAAATTCCTCCGGTTATGAAATATGGGTGTTTGAAATGTGCTGCACTATTTTTCATTTTTCCTCCGTACGGAAAGGTAAAGAGGAACAAGGCGGAAAAGTTTTCTGCGCCTGCTTTCAGCTGAAGCTGAGGTCGAACGTTCTTGGAGGCCAACTGGTCCGCTTTCCAATTTGCCGCGAGCGAAGGCTTGAAATGGCGCATTTTCCAGCGAGCGCAAATCAAAACTGCCGGCTCAATGCGATCATTGACGAACCGCCGATGGAGAAGTGTGCGACAGACTAAAAGGGGATTATTCCCTCCGGTCTACTCTTCTCTCTGTTCTCTGCAGCAATCGAAACCAAAAGGGCTTCCAGGAAACAGGAGGGCTCTCCATTTCAGCCCACTGTCTCCTCGCAGCCAAGCGAAGGCTGCGCCAGGGCCGAGCATCATCATCGTGGCCCGCTGACGCGCCGGGATTACAGTGCATTTGTTGAGACCTTCCACAGGCAAAAACGAAAAAAAAAACAAAAACATGAGGCCACAGAATAAGGAGACCGCCTTTATGCTCGGCCAGTCTTGTGGGCTGCTGTGTAGGATCGGGCCACTTTCAACAGCACAACACCAGGTTTACGCAGTCAACGCGACTCTGTGACTCAGCGCTTGGCCAGAATGGATTATGGACAGGTTTGGCTGTACGGTGCATTAAGGAACATATTATCCTTATATATATATATATATATATATAAAAAACAAAAAAAAAAACAAGAAAAACTACAATTCATTGCGGCTTGATTTCACGATAGGTGAGAGACCTAGTAGTGAGACTGGGTGAAAGAAGGTTAATTGCATAGTACTGGTCCACATACACAATATACAAATACACAAAAAGTGTCGCTTTCCTTATGCACATAATCCAGTACTTTGTATGGGTCGTAAATTAGTGACCTTAATGGAGCGTTCGGACAAGAAATGCTCTCCCTCGCAATCATCATCACACACACACGCACGCACGCACGCACGCACGCACGCACGCACGCACGCACGCACGCACGCACACACACACACACACACAGACACGCACTAAAAGATGAGCAGAGAGGAGGTTCAGACATGCTTGCATACAACACACATTAATTGACTTTCCAGCTTCTTCCCAGGCATTTGAGTGACAGGGGCCGCCAGGGGAGATGGGTAATGATGAGGCAGCTGGCAAATGGGCTGATGGGTAATGAGAGACCTGGCAGGCAACTGATGGTTAGATGCTGAATTAAGACAGCATCTACGGTGCGCTACCCATACTATTGACATTTACTATGCCATTCTCCAAATGTGACAATGTCAATAAAGCGGAACCACCTCTTATTCAGTAGGGAGGGCCTACAATAAGCTCCAGCACTTATGACTGTGTGAATTACATGGCAGGGCTGGTGCCTCGTCCGTTTGATCCATCCGATCCTTTTTTTTTTTTTCTTCGCACAGCCAATCCCACGAACAAATACGACGTCGGATCTTTCTTTTTTTTTTATTTTTCCACGCAATCAATAGCTGACGTGCGGTGCAATTTCTGTTTCCATCCTCCTGACACTGCGGATTGCGTGGAGCGCCCTTATTCCGACCATTGTTCAACAAACAAGTTCACTGAACACAAACATACAGGCGGACAACTGCACGGACAACCACCCCCCCCCCCCCGTGTCACCCAAACGGCGCGTGTCATGTTGTTACCCTGAGGTTATAGCAGGCGTGTGGCGATTTCTGGGCATTCCGGGGACTGAAAGTGGGCGTGACATCGCTCCAATTGGAAAACCAAACATCGACGCTGTTAGAATGGGCGCAATGACTCGGGAGTCCGCGATGGCCTCCGAGGACAGGCGCAGGTGAACGACTGCTCCGGCAGCATGAGCTATTTGCGGTTTTGTTCTGTACACGCGGCCCCCTCTTCGAGACAACAGCGCACATTTCCTACCGGAGAATAGTAAGATCTTATGAGATAGCACAAGGTGTAGTTCTCCAGGCTGCGGGGGAAGATAAAGAGATGAAAGGGGCGGTGGCGTCTCCCCGCCCGGGGTGCTTGGAGACAGTGGCAGACGTTGTCCATTTGGGACGCTATTAGAATGATGTACTATCACGTTTTTCTGCTGACAGTCGCAGGGGCCGTATGTGTTCCCTGTTTATTATTGGCCATTACAGATATTTACTGTATTCACCATCGGGGGGGCTTGACCCCTGAAAGCTTGCCGCCAACGTCTAACTCTACTAACTAAACCAAAGGAGGCCGCCCGTCCCCACACAACACCTCTGCTCAAGACGCCACCGTTGAACAGAGGCTTGCAAGACTTGCGTGCCCCTTGGAGACTTTTTCGCCGTATTGAAAGATGGCTTCTTTCGTTTTCTTTTTTTTTCCTTCGCTAAAAGGTCTGCAGTTTTAATTACTCGTGTTTGACGTTATGATCACACTCGCAGGCTTAGTTTTCAGCACTACCGGAAGACTTCAACGGTGATTCATTTGGATTTTTTGCTCATTTTCATGCCCGTCGGTGCCACTTATCAACACTTGCACCGAGCATAAATACTTTGAATAAGCATTATAGGGGCAAACAGCTTTTTATTTATCTATATTCCAAACGACTGAAATGAAATTTACTCCTAATTTGGTTGCGCGTGACAAATAAATGAAAGCAGTCCAAATTTGACACGTTGCATTTAATTGCGACATAAGGCTTCTTTGTGTTGTTTGTTCGCGGCTCTCAAAACAAGTTAAACAGGGACAGATGATATATCTGAACCACGTTCGCTGAATTTCTGCGATCCGCCGTTTCATCCGTGAGCGAGTAGAGCCACAAGCTCTCCGGAGGCTCTCCCTCAGTTACACTTCCATTCCCACTTTAATTTAAGGCGGCTGTACGGCTTTTGGAGTCATTTCCCGACGAACGCGAGACCCAATATAAAATAAAGCCGCAAACCTTACAAGCGATATTAAAATATTAATCCGATCGAAGAGGTGCAGTGAGAAGCGCTGATGAAATGTTCAAATCTGGCGCCGGTCTCTGTGACTGCTCTGGAGGCCGCTTTCAAAACCTACACCCTGTCTGCCTCGCATCGACACGTGCGATGATACCATACGTCGATCGACATCTCTGTCTGCGAGCTGCTGCCAATGTGAAGCAGTTGTAGGTAATGCGGGGAACGCATGCTCAAGACGCGGGCTTGAAGACAACTCCGGATGACCTCCGCGCCTCCCTCGCTTATCTGAAGGGTCTGGAGCGCCGCGCAGGAGTGTGGCGCGCAGGAGTGTGGCGCGCAGGAGTGTGGCGCGCAGGAGTGTGGCGCGCGCGCGCGGCATTACGTTCCAGGCTCTCGCGGCCGGTCACGAGCCACGCCCCTCAGAGGGAGGTGGGGCGTGCACCAGGGAAGAGCGCTTCGCCCCGGCCACCTGCAAGCGGCGTACAACGCCGATGAAAAAAAATGCAAGCATGGATTTGTTGCTCAGTATGGGGAGCACGCACTTTCTGCCCCCAGCCCTCCCTCCCGCTCTGAAGCGAATCCGGTGCCCTTGCTCAACAAACACACGACTCGAGGGAAAGTCAGGCAGATTCCTCGGTAGTCTACTATACAGCTCGGAATGTTCTGCTGCGTCAGAGGTGGAAATGAGGGATGGATCACAACAGAGACGCAGCATTTAGACTGAATGAATAAATAAAAGGCGCAGCGCTTGGCATGGTAAAATATGGCGCACATGCAAACGCACACACGCACACGTTACAAACGAAAAAATGGGATTGGATTGACCTTGCTCTTTTTATCTCAGTGCGATAAAAAAATGCATATTCAGTAACTTTATCAAATGAAGTACAGAGAGAGTGGTGGAAAATGCAAAATGCTCAGGGGGGGCTGCATGTAATAACCGTGTAAGCAGCATTACTAATGCCTGGGTGCCTGACGGGGAGGGGGGGGGGGGGGGGGGGGGGAAATGTTGATCAACGCTCATCTCAGTGTCTGTGTGTTTTCAAGGCAACTGGAACCGAGTCAGATAACGGGCTCCTTTCACAGTTCAGGAAATGAGGTGCTTACCTGTTGATGAAACGGTCAGGTAACGGTCGGTCCAGCAGGAAGAGGAAATGAAAGACAAAATGAGAGAGAGAGAGAGAGAGAGAGAGAGAGAGAAAATTGGAATGAATTATTACCGGTCACAAAAACACCTTCAAGATCAAAACAAAGGCCATCGCAGCACAGCGCCCGTGTCTATAATCATCATTTGGAACGTCGTTATGCCGCTATTAATGAGCACAATGTTATATCCGCTGTCATACACTCGGAATGCCGATTGGGAGTGAAGGCGCGCGGTTGCGTGTTGCGCAGCCCTGAAACAAATGATACACCAAGTCAACGTACATATCATATATGTGTGTATATATACACACACATACATATATATATGTATATATATATATATA
>JAFBJU010000307.1:307361-373837 GCA_016785305.1 Colistium nudipinnis
ACATATATATATATACCTGTATATATATATATACCTCTAGTGCCCCTAATGAGGGACCTCATTAGGGGCAGCCTACTGGATATATATACAGTACAGAAATCCCACCATCTTTCATTTGAACATTCATTGAAAGGCAGGAGAAAGAATAGCCGCCCGCAATAGCTCTCACGCTGGGGCGGGCGGAAGATGCGGAGACACCACCCACCCCCCCTCCGGCGCCGAGCGCCTGCTTGAACCGACTGGAGTACGTCGTAAGCTGGCAACAGCGGTCGCATTTAAGTTCCATTAGTTATTGGGGAATAATACTTGTGGAATGAATGATGTCGCGTAAATGACTCGCTGATCTCCCCCGGATTCAAGAGGAGAAGGGGTGATAATCCACTGCGCCGCCTCTTCCTTTCTTAACTCCGTCTCCCTTTGTTTACACTAAGCTGTGCCCCCCGGCGGAAGGATAAGAGGGCTTAGTGATGGGTTGCGGTGGGCGATGTCACCAACACACGCACGCGCGCCCGCTCCCTCGCTGGCTCGGTCACCGAAGAGAACTGACTGATAATGGGTGCGCGATGAAATTATAAAAGGAGCGGTGTCAAAGATGCGTTAACAGGCCGTTTGCCTCCAGGGGAAGCCAATTAACACGGAAATATTTGCGCGGCGACGCCATTCGTCACGACGACAAGGAATCACCACTCGCAGATAATTGTATCCTTCACCGGAGGACCTGCCGTCGGCAACCTTTGCGGCTCGGAACCTCAACTCCATTTCCTCCGGTGAGAAATAGAGCACGCTAAGAGATAATGTCATTTCCTGGAGTCTCGCAGGGCCGAGCGCTCACAGCCAATTTCGTGTTCGGATCCCATCGCTCCTCGTAACGGGACGGCCGCGCCGCCTAGCTCTCAAACCCGCGGCTAGCCTCCCGGGGTAGGAGGCTTATGTTTGCGATAGGGCGTGCTGCGCATGTGCACGCGTCGGCGGTCAATAAGCCAGCAGTCACGACTACCGGACAGGAAAGAGGGCTAACTGGCGATCAACTAGGCCGGACGGAACGAACGGCCCTGGAATTGACTTGCCCAGAAAAAAAATAAAAATAAATAAAGAAAAGCCACGAAGCTCACGAAAAAAAAACAAATGTTAAAAATGGGAAACTTTCCTTGCCGTGTGTGTCTAGGGCCATGCCGGTTCCTCAATATGCTGGCACACGAATGCATAACAAAAAATAAATAAAAAAAACGAAAAAACATGTCTTCAGGGACCCTCTCCGGGAACATGCCCTTAGCCCCTATGGCTGGAACATGACTTTGAGCCTGTTTGACTGTCAAGACCTGTAAATCAACATTTGCAATAACAATACAGACATATCTTTACGGCAGACCACAGTCTCCTGGTAAAAGCCAGAAAAAGCACACTCGTCACCCTCTGTTGCAGCAAACGTTCGATTCATTTGGACGAATCAATCCGTTGTTTTTCTGTATTTGGTATGTCATTCACATGGGAACGCGATGCATACAAAATAGTAGAAAACATATATTAAATTAATGAATGAATCTCTTGATTTCTTGAGTCCGAACGTATCGAAAAGATGAACAATTGTAAGTTGGAAAGATCGAAAACCGTTCTGGAATGACTGCGATGCCTCCACCTCGTTGACAATGGAAACTGTTGGCACCGATGCTTTGGAATAGGGTACTAAAACTAATTGAAAATATGACATTCATTAAATAACGACTGCCATATTGATGTTTCGAAACATCTGTTGCGTTTTCTCATCAGGCCTAAAGTGGAACCTTGGTATTGAGTGTAATCAATAGCTTTGTAATTAGAAATCAACCACGGGACAGCTGTTAGTCACTTAAAAGGCAAATACAGTATAATCACCAGATGCTTAACGGTGTGCCCGTTTGTGTGCGTCGCCGTGTGTGCGCCGGTTTGTGGCTTAGGCTAAACAAAGTCTAAACCACAGGTATACCTTATTGCTGGTAATAAACAGGCTGCTCTCTCAGTCGGGAGGCACGCACCAGGGCCGGATGGTTGTTTTTGAAGTTTTGTGGTTAAGCAGTTGGGAAAGTTAAAAAAAAGACAAGTTGTAAATAAATATTGGCACACGTTGCTTTCTGCTCCTCTGCACTCGGTGCAGTCAGTAATGCGCTACTACTCATGAGCAGGAAAGAGGCTTTCTGTCATCACGGCATGGGCTTTCTATCGACGTGAATCACTGAGTCACTTCTAAGTGATGAATTACAAACGCGCGCGCGCACGCGCGTGCGCACACACACACACAATACACTTTAAGAGTATACTTCATAATGGGGACATGTTCAATGTTTGTAGAGTTGCAAAGGTAGAAAGACGTGGTTTATATGCAAGGACGCTTCATTTAAAAGCAACAAATATACATAATGCATGAGAAATTGGGATCTGGGGTGACATGGTCCTAAAAAAAAAAAAAATTAAACGAAGACCTTAATGTGTGTGATGCTGTGTTGTGATCAGTGAACAAATACATATGAGCAATTATTAATTATTGGACTTGAGCAAAGGACTTGTGCATATAGTCCGTTTATAGGATTTCATCCTGTCATTTATACATGACAAGAAAAACCTGCCCCCAAATTAGCGAAGCAAAAAGAGAATGAATTATATATTCATAGGATTTCTCCTGAAAAACACACACCTTTGCAAAATCCAAACCGACGAATAAAGCCAATACCATTTTTTTTTTTTTTTCCAATATTCATTTACAGTTTGACAGTGCCTTTTGTTCAGCCTGTCCACCGTGTCCACCGATCCAACTCGGTTAACTACTCCTAATGGTTAATGGCTTGAATGAGTCCATTAATCCACTGATTCATGTCCTTCCGTCGAGCAGCATCAGATCCAGGATCATTACCTTCCATTATAGCCGACGCCGACATCACTGGCCGGTATACAGCAGCTACCTAATCCCATTAAGACTTTATGTGATTACAAATCCTAAAAGACTACATCTAATGGAGGCCTGTACCGACGAAGAATGTGGGCAAGTACCCTCAAAGTCATGTCATGTAAAAACAAAAATAAAATAAATGTGCAAGCGGTTTGATTAGCAAAACTGTGATGGAGCCAACATTCTTATGGTGTGAGATATTTCCTAATTAGCCGATATTGATAATCAGCATGGTTAATGTCGCGTAATTAAAACGTATTTTTACTGGTTTAGAAGAAAAACCAGTGAAGTATAACCACAAACAAATATCTTTTTAAGCAATGAAACACTCTCCCACAATACCGGGCATGAATATCCCAAAAAAAAAAAAGGTGTTTAACTTTGCGCTTAAGGCTAAGATGGCTTTCTAAGGAGCTGTGAAGTGCACGCTGATGAGAATGTATATGTAAAGGCGGACCCTTCGTGACCTGTATTTATCTCAGCATGTAAATCCTGAACGCACCGTGCACGCGCGCACGCACAAACCCATTTACCTCGTCTTCTCTCCTGCCTCTGCTTATTGTGTCAGCGCTTTAAAAATACACCGAACGCATAATGAGAAATAGTCAGGCCCTCCGCATTCGCAAACCATACAAATGCCAATCAAAATAACCGAGGCATATGATTTAAGGTTTGTTGCAGGTGCTCGTTCCCTTTGTGATTCTGAGATGAAATGTAGTAATTAGTGTCGGTTTGTCTGTCATGCAACAGGAAGGGTTTGGCAAAATTACATATTTAGAAACAGCACGCAACCCCATCACGTTGAATTCTCTCTTTTTTTCTTGAAGCAAAGAAGATTTTTTGACTTTGCAAGAGTTGGAGCTGAATTTCACTTTCTTTTCATTCCTGCAGCCGCTGATGTAATGATGACACAACGCTCTGCTGCAATATTTAAGGCTTTTTAACAGCAGGGAAAGGCCAGTCTATGTTGTTGCGGTAAATTGGATGAGTGCGGACAGTGAAAATCGACATACAAGCGCGCAAAGACACAGAGTGTGAAGAATTCTGCAAGATTTCCTGGAAACATTGGATTCCATCTAGGAGCGGACTGGGTAAATATGGAGTCCTGATTGGATAATACGTGCCCGAACTGTGATGCACAGGCATGGACGAAGGCAATAATATATTATAAATAAATATGACTACTGTATATCACGTATGACTCCTACCACTGCCGCCGAACCAAACGTCAGCACACGTCCTAAAAACAATGACACACATAACCAGAAAAGAAACCAGCTGCAAGCTCTGTGTGTGCGGCACGAGCACAAGCCCCCTCCCCTCGTCTCCCTCGCAAGTGAGTGACAGAAACAGAAAGAGGGGTTTTATTCGTGCTCAGACGCCTCCCGGGCCCTGCGGTGGCGTGGCCGTGGCAGCGGCGTGGAGATCGTGCGAGACTGTGCGCAGCAGCGGCGGAATGACTCAGCGAGGGCTTAATGAAGGAACAAAGAGGCAACCAGTACACATCTTCGGCTGAAAGACCCCCACGACCCCCGCATTTCACTCCGGCTCAGTGTACACTCTGGGTGCGGATTGTAGACTGCGAGAGGCAAGAGAAGAAGAAAAAAAAAAATAAAAAAAGGGGGAAACAAGAGGATGGAGCAGCGGCGCCCGCAGTCTATTATCAGTTTCCATTTCCTTCCCATCATTCTTGTCTTTCAGCACCATTTGTTGCAACCATGTCTTCTCTCTGTTTCGCCCTAACCACGGTGCCTTTTTCCTCTACAATTTTCTGCATCCACTCTCCCCCCTCAGCATCTCAGCGCCTTGTCTGTTCCATATTTCACTGCTGGAAGGCGGGGGGAGGGGGGGGGGGTTATTTACCGTGCCTGGGACACCTGCAGTGACTCACTCAAAACACAGAAGCACGGGGGGGGTCAAGGGGTTACAGCTGGGGGAGCCAAAATAAGAAGAGGCGACCACTGTGGTGTCAGGGGGTGCTGTTGTGTGCGTGTGTGTGTGTGTGTGTGTGTGTGTGTGTGTGTGTGTGCGCGCGCGCGCGTGCGTGTGTGCGTGCGCGCGTCACAGTATCTAGAGGTCAGAGCAAAACAACATCACAATTAGCCCAACAGGGACTGCAGTTTCACGGGAATAAAGGATATGTCACACAGACTACAGATGTGTGTCCTTGTGTGCGCGTGTGTACGTGCGCGATCGCAGATAATATCAATGGCCACTGCGTTATTCTCTCACCTACGAAACTGTCAGGGAGCGCGGAGGAATATCGGTTCATTCTGTGGACCCAAATGTGGGGCTGCAGCGCCCGATCGTTGGTAATTATCGGTTGCAGTGTTCAGGGTCAGCCGGACACAAACATTTCCGATAATTGGCAGCATTTACAGTAAATGGCACCTTTCAGTCTACGGAAGTCTGACTTTGTTTGATTCTATGAGTTCACCACATTTGTTGCCATAGTAACAGAAGCACAGAGAACCCTAGACCAGAGGCTGTGAAAAGTGGCGGATTTGCACTTGGCAGGGAGTTTTTTTTGGTTTTGTTTGTTTTTTTGATTTTTTTTTATCAAAACAACGATCACAGCAACAAATCAAATGTGATAGATCACATTTTGCGCTGTGATTGATCACATTTTTTCCATTCTGTGCGTGCGGAGTGAATTCCGGAGGAGAGAGGGAGCCTTTTGGAGCAGACTCAACAGATTACTGGTGGGGGAGAGGATGGGAACAGGTAGAAAGAAGAAAATCCACAGCGGGGGAGATATACAGATAGAAAATTCAATGGCACCACGATCTTAAGGATTATCTACTCTATAAGTGGCCCTTTGTTCAGACACTTCACAATGGTTTTGTGCGGGTGGTGAATGTATTCGGTGCTGAATGCCAGAGTTGAGGGTTTGCCATCCAAACGTGAACAAAAGAGTAAAGACACCACCGATGGTTCGCTAACAGCTTAATATTTATGGCAAACCATCGATAGCTTTTACAAGACAAATATTTTCCCCTCCGCGAGTAAGAAAGAAAGTTAGTTGTGCAAAACGAATAAGAAAGGTAAAATAACAATATATCAAATGTCAAGGGATTTGACAGAATGACAACCTGTCCAGGGTGCACCGCACCCCTTTTGCTCCGCGTCAGCTGGGGGAATGCCCCCACCCCCGTGACCTTTCAAGGCTAAGTGGCGTAGCATGCTGGATTCTATATCTGTGCAGGTGTCAGACATTACAGATGGTTTTACAGGTGGTGTATTGTACACCTAATCTAGGGTCTGAAAGGGATTTGAAAGTTTTTTTTGTTGTAGAACAAAAGGGCTACAATATACATTCTTCTCTATCCCGCAGAGACAATGACAGGCTTTTGAAGTTAATAAAAAAAAAAAAAAAGACAAAACGATAACTCCGTGTTTGCCGCTAACAATGATCTTTTGATAGCTTTTGCTGCTGGGAGACTCTCCCACCGCTACTTCAGATACCACGCGCACTGGGACGTAAAGTTACAAATCAAAGCCTCGTGATGAGTCCATCAGACAGCATTCGCATAAGACGCAGCGGGTCACCCGGCTCACGCGGGGAGAAGACATCAATTACCATTTGGAGCCCAACGGGGAAAAATACTGTTCACGGTCACGTCCGTGCATCGAGGCCTTTGTGCTCCTCCGCGCACTCTGCCAACTAATTACAGCGCCTATCGAGCTGAACGAGAGGGGAGAACAAAACCCGTCTCGTCAGGCTAAAGACAATCACGCTCAACGCGCCGGCGATAATATGCGGGCCAAAAATTGCCCGGGCACGCGCGTCGCCGGGCCCCGATTACAAAACTTTGCGAAGTGCGCCGCGCCCCCGCCCTTGGCGGAGAGTTTCACTGGAGCGTGTTTGCGCTTTCTAATGATCAGTGTCGGGTTAAAGCAGAACACCTGCTGATACCAAATGCAATGGCGTGCAAAGGAGTCCGAGTTCTTTTAGTACTAAGATTCGGTATTGACACGTTTCCGCGGCACTGCGCTTTTCAAAAATGAAAGGAGCCCGATTCGTCCTGGGTTAAATATTTGTCATGGCAGCGCGGGCGTCGTAACGACACTAGGCGCGAGCGTATGTTTTGGCCTCCTCTCCTCTCAGAGGAGGTCTTCCACGGAGCCGAGTCCGTCTCCAAACATGCGACGGGACGCGGCGGCTGCTAATGAGATCAAAGTGGAGCGCGCGGTTTCCCCTCGCAGCTTGAATCCTCCATGACGCCCGGCAGTTCGCGTGTGATATGATTTCAAAGAGCCAGCCACGTGTCACAAATTAGCTAATGACATGCCTCAAATTAGCCTTTGTTCGGCGCCGAACCACACCGACGCTGAATAATTGGGAGGCGGGGAGGAGGGGAAGTGACGAGCGCCAGGCTAACACTTGCGCTGTCTTCGCTGAGAGTGTTTCTCTGTTGCGTTCAAAGGCGCAGAGAGGAGGCGGGAAAGCCAAGCGCCGCCCTCGCGGTTTTCTACTTCAGCACCTTCGCATAAATGCACAGGCCGTCGAACATTGTGTTTGGCCCATCGAAAACCACCACCTTTCGCGACACCTTAACCACACACAAGATGTGTAACGCAAACCGCCCAAATAATAAGACAACTCCACACCATTTACACTAACCAGCCCCTGGTAACAACACTGGGGAAGTCAATATCTATGGAAATAAGCAGTTGCACAATAGGATATGATACAATGGATACAATCTACTAAAACCACGACTATATTAATGAGGATTTTTTTTGATTAACTTGTTAATAGTGTTTCACGTTTGCTTTGTTGCCTTTGGTAGTTTGATGCATTATTTCCATTGTAATTTTCTCAGCACATTTGGTGGTTAATGTCACAAATGATTAATGTGCATTGTCCTGGATGAATAAAACACACACAAATATGCACAGGTATGCAAGCAGGATACCAAGGCTGCAGCATATATTTGTTCTTGCAAACCCCGAAAAAAGAGAAAACTCTAGGCGAGTTCGATGTTGACGAAAACAAATCCATGACAGGCTTCGGTCTAGTTGAGGGGAGGGGAGATTTGCGGTCAGTGTGCTGCACCTGATGGTGTTGACGCCTCCCCCAGGTTGCGAAAAGAACCGACAAGATGGAGATGTTTACCGTCGTAGGGTGGAGCACCCTCGCTGCCTCGGCGTGGGAAGGCGGACGCAGCTTCCTCAACGTACCTCACAAACTATTATGTGTAAGTTATGACGAACAAAAATTTAGTCTGTGGTCCCGAGGTGTGTAAAGTGCTGAGTCTTGACCCGGGAGGCTTGCGGCTCGTCCTTGCTGCATATGCATTTTGGGTCCGTCCACTGACTCTGATGTACAAGCCGGTGCAATTTTCACCAATTTTGTGCTCGACAAAGCGGACGGCGCTTACGCTCCGGTACGAGGGTTGTGCGGTTGAACCAGGGGTCGTCTCAGCCTTTCGATTTCTTTTTAAAAGTCACACCAGAAGGAGAGGAGATGTGAAACAACACACAGCTGACCTTTCTGAGCAATGGAGTCTAAAAGCGCAAGGTAGACCGGACTACATGCCGTACTGGCGACCTACCAATACAAACCAATGTAATCTTCGTGGTGCGGCGCAATCCAACCGCGAGTCCCGATCTGACACCTCCGAGGGGACAACGTGTCTACGAATAGTGGCACGCGACAGGGAACAGAGTCGCATCAAATAGGCTTTTTGAATCCCGCTGCTCCTCTCGCAGAGCTTTTGTCAAAACAACAATACCCAAAACGGAAAGAAGGCCAACAGGGGGAAATGGATCACAACGTGAGAGGAGGCTGTTTTGTCATCCTGTATAGTAAGGGAGAGGTGGTTGACTTTCGTCAATCCACAGTATCCCACCGCACAAAGCATTAAGGGATAAATTGGTTTTTTTACAGTCCTCGCATTGCTTAGATTTTGTTTTGTTTTCCCGTTTCTTTCATTCTCAGTGGTCTCACAGCTCCTGAAATATCTAATCTGCACGGCAAAGAAGAGTGAAACCCCGGGTTCCAAGTGCAAGACAAATGGTAATATGAAAGTATTTAACCTAATGACAGAATACATCTTTTATAGAGCAAAGTCCAGCTAATAAATTATAAAATCTCTCCAATTAGGAGGTGAATACATAAATAAATAAACAAAACATTCAGATCTGCCCTCAACCAATCCCCTGTTAGATTGCGTGGCATTTCCCATCAAGCCTTGAGATCAGTGGACAATAACGCCAGGGATAAAGGACGGAAATCGTATGCATTGTGGGGGATTACTGCCGATCGTTTATTCCTGTGCTTGTTGTGCTTAATTGTCAAGGAACGTGTGCCAAACCCCTAATTGGGTTAGATGATTAACTTGAATGAATTTAATCCGGCATTCCATTTACTTTCAGACCAATTTCTTGAGTTACATCAACTGGAATTCAGATAAAAAAAAACAAAAACAAAAAACGATCATCTGCCAATATCCTCTGTCATTGTCTGCAACATATTGGCTCACTTGCGTTGCATTTGCGAACCTGAACCGGGCCATTGCAAGGAGATTTCCAACTAAACGAGTACCTATTCATTCATGAAGGCCCCTCGGTGCCGCGACAGAGGCGGAGGGTGCCCGGGGTCGCTGGTTTTAGAGGAGGACTTCAGCGGGGCTGCGGGCGAGAGAGGGATGCTGGGAGAGGACCGAAGGGGGCACAGAGCCCCTAATGCACTTCCTTTTAAATAGGGAAGCTGCACATTAACCTTTCATGGGACTTCCCACTGTGCCTCTTATCTGGCAAACTACTGAGCCAAGGGGCGCGCGCACACACACACACACACACAAAAACACACATGCACATAGACTGCACATGCACAGAGGATACACAAGGACATTTTCAGGATGTTTTTAACCTGCAAATGTGAAGAGCCAAATATGAAGAGCCAATGTACGATCCTGGTAAATGTACTGGTAATTAGATTTAGTTTTAAATTCAATATTTGTTTGAGCAAGAACATAACTTGACAAACCATAAATCTAATGAAATAAGATGGCACTGATATATTTGGGCTTTAAGACTTGCATTGTCTGGCTTCCAGAAAAAGATAAAAAGGTTTTGAGTATATTCGGAGGGAGCGCTTCATCATTAAAATGCTACACTGCTTTTTATATTACTGTCTTTCCTTTTTTTTTTTTTTTTTTTCGTCACCCTGGGCACCGGCCCCAGGACGCTTGCAGTCAAACTTTACATCGACGAGCTCTGGATAGAAGAAAAAAAACGGCCGGAAACAATCTTTACTTTCATCTTCAAACCTGCGACTTTGAGAAAAAAAAAAAAAAAAAGAAGTCGGGAAAATTCCGAAACAGCTACCGCACAAAAAAAAAAAAGAAAAAAAGGAAGGAAGACTGCTCTGAGCCGAGAATTAAGGTGCAGTGATTTTTAGGAAGCCACGGGAGCTCTGGAGTCCTCCCACAGGCTGGCGTATAAAAAGAAAAAAAAAAAAAAAGAAAAGCCTGTAGATGTGAATGGGAGCGTGAATGGTTGCTTGTCTCGACGTGTCACTCCTGTGATGGACGTCCAGGCCAATCTCAGCCATCAAATGGTAAGTGGAATAGCTAATGGATACACGCAGTTTATCCTGTTGAGATGTTTTCGTCACTTCAAGCATCAATATAAAACCCGTTTACAAGTCCGACTGCTAAACCTGTCGCCAGCAGTCAGGCTTCCCCAATAGGTGTCACTCAAAACAATGGATATCTCTTTTTTCGAAATGAGACTTTTTATTTATTTTTTTAGATCTCCCGAGAAGTGAGGTCATGCGGGAGAAACAAATATTAAAAAGCCCCGAAAGGCATCGCGTTTTTTTTTTTTTTCATCACATTGCCCATTCCATTTGTTTACAGAGGCTTGAATAACAGTGGCAGCATTCATTTTCTTTTCAGCGGGTATTTTTCAGGGTCAGAGGTTCAGTCAGCTGAGTCTTCAGAATTCATATGTGCTTCACGAGCGGGGGCAAAGAATCCCTCGAGATTTTAGAGTATTGATTTGGAGACCATCTAAGAGAGGTATACACACACACGCACACGCACACGCACACAAACACGCACTTCTGATGTCAATATTCTTAAGGAGGAATGGCACAGAATTGGATCTCTGGATATCTCTAGTTCAGAAGTGTATTTACTCTTTAACAGGTATATGTGGAATAAATAATGTGGCCACGGCTTAAATGTGATCATGATATGGCTCGGGTTATCCTTTTCGTTTTCAGGGCCCAAAGAGGATTTGGGTTACAAATTCCTGGGTTTTAGCTCGGAGTTGCGGTGCCTGTGTGATGATTGATTTTGTCTCTCGCACAGTAAACAGTCTCTGGCTGGAAAAATAAACAGCTCTGCCGCCCCCCCCCCCAAAGGATTTCAAAGGGGAGTGGCCGGATCGGTCACTGGGTGCCATTTTGGTCCAAAAAGCCTGCAAACCTCTTCTTCTTCTTCTCTTCAAAAAGGGATCCTTACAGACAATCGCAAACTGTTTGCTCCAATCTATTCTGAAAAGGTCGATGAGCACCGAGTAAACTCCCAAAACCTGGTCGACCAAAATAATACACGTCTTTCGTATGTCACTCGGCAGACCTATCTATCCAACTTATTTCGGTCCAGTCCAGTCAAAGTTACAGCTGCACCGAAAAATAACATGAAATGGCAGCCGGATTGGGGTTTTTTTTTGTGCGTGTGTTTGCAAACGAGCCTCGACGTGCGTGTTTGCATGTTTGCACAGACAGGTGAGCAAAAACCTGCGCGTGTATTCTCAAAGCAGGCAGCCTCCAAGAGGGAGCTAATCCTGTAAGTCCAGACACAGAGATTGCGGCACGAACACAGAGCCACTGCTGCAGAGAGATCTGCCGGAGCACCCCGTGTCCCTCTCTGCCTCTCACTGAGTCTCTGCACTCCTGTTTTATTCATGTTCCTTCTGGAGAGGAGAAACACAAGGATCATGTGTCTGCGTGCGTGCGTGCGTGCGTGCGTGCGTGCGTGCGTATTTGCCAGCCAACGTGCACATGCGGTATGTGTGTGTTCACGCAGATGTGCGGTCTTTTAGAGAATAAATAAATAAAAAAAAAAGACAGCGGCCATCACCAGAGGAATACATCCTGCTTCTGAAAAGGTACTGAATAATCAATGGTCAAAAGCTTTGAGGGGGGAAAAAAAATAAATAACACGGATTCTGCAGAAGGTTTATGTGTCTGTATCCCTAAGGCTCAGGTAACTTTTTTTTTTGAGGAGAGAGAGAGAGAGAGAGAGAGAGAGAGAGAGAGAGAGAGAGAGAGAGAGAGAGAAAGACAGACAAAGAGACCCGCCCAAACACACAGGCGCACAACAGCCCCAGCCACCTGCAGAAAATGACAGTGTTTTAACTAACAGTGGTTTTCGGCCGGTTGAGCGGAACCTTTTTTATGCAGTTCTCTTACCGGCACCACAGTTCCCAATGCTACTGGGGTCATGTGCTGGTTTGAAACGGCCCTCGATCAGTCTGAAGCGCGGGGACCCGGAGGGCCATAAAGGCCGCAGATAGAATGACCCAAGTCAGGGAGACATACGTGAAGGGAGAGGAGAAAAGATGCAGATAAAAAATTGAGGAGAGAGAGAGAGAGAGAGAGAGAGAGAGAGAGAGAGAGAGAGGGAGGAGGAGGAGGAGGAGGAGGAGGAGGAGGAGGAGGAGGAGGAGGAGGAGGAGGAGGAGGAGGAGGAGGAGGAGGAGGAGGAGGAGGAGGAGGAGGAGGAGGAGGAGGAGGAGGAGGAGGAGGAGGAGGAGGAGGAGGAGGAGGAGGAGGAGGAGGAGGAGGAGGAGGAGGAGGAGGAGGAGGAGGAGGAGGAGGAGGAGGAGGAGGAGGAGGAGGAGGAGGAGGAGGAGGAGGAGGAGGAGGAGGAGGAGGAGGAGGAGGAGGAGGAGGAGGAGGAGGAGGAGGAGGAGGAGGAGGAGGAGGAGGAGGAGGAGGAGGAGGAGGAGGAGGAGGAGGAGGAGGAGGAGGAGGAGGAGGAGGAGGAGGAGGAGGAGGAGGAGGAGGAGGAGGAGGAGGAGGAGGAGGAGGAGGAGGAGGAGGAGGAGGAGGAGGAGGAGGAGGAGGAGGAGGAGGAGGAGGGGGAGGAGGAGGGGGATGGCAACAGTACAACAGAGCTAACAAGTTCACAGGCAGCGGAGACTTAATAACACAACACGAAACCAATATGGCAGCACAGAAGATAAAAACGCAAGTGTTTCCTTTTTTTTGCCGCCACTAAAGCAGGGCAAACAAACGCAACACGGAGAAGTGCAGTAAATGTGGCCGGCGGAGAGCTGTAAATGCACCTGGACATTTTGAGAGGCACGTGTACCCCCTTTGAAAAGGGTCTCGCTGCAGTTGGCCATTGCGATCGAGTCTGCTGTGTAAATATATGTTGATTCATAAAGCGACAAAAAAGGTCTTTCCTATTATTGGGAAGCCTTGCGCTGCTCATTACAGCTCAATCAGCGAAGACACACCGACCTTATCGTTGAAAAAACGCAGCAGCGGGCATCGTCATTGTCTACGGCAAGGGCCCCCCCGACAACAAAGCGGCAAACATGAACTCAGGCCCTAAGAAACACGACGTCTGTGGAGAAGAACAACCCTTCCCTTACGAGTTCCCCGGCGAATGTGATATCGTTTTGTGAGGTGGCGGTGTAGGCGTGCGCATTTGTGTGTGTTTGACAAAAATTGTGAAAATAGAAGTAAAGCCGGATGTTAAATTGGCGCGCTGGTTTTTCCAGGTGGTACGTCTTTCTCCGCGTCTGCCCCCGTGTTTTCCTCTGCGGCCCGCCGCCACCAGGCCCCTCTCTCCGCCCTCGCGCCGCCTCGCTGTCCGTCTCCTCCCCGTGTGTAAACGGAAAAACTCCGGACAAGGTGGCTGTCCACGCCTCTGTGACTAAGTGACTGGCAGTGACGAGCGACAGTTCTCTCTCTCTCCCTCGCTCGCTCGCTCGCTGTGTGCGGGCGCGAGACTGAGAAGACGCCGGAGAATGTGTGCGCGCGTTTGTGTGTGGAAAAACTCCTGGCCTCACTCGCACATTTCCCCTTGCGTGTCTCCGCTGGTGTCTGCCGTTATCTGTCTACCTGTCGGCCAGCGTGCCAACGTCCTCTCCACACAACAACAAACGACCCAAAAAAAGCCTGAACCTGAAAAGGTTGGAGGCAGATAAGTAGAGAAGGCCAAAAGTTTTTTTTTAAACATCATCAGTTCAATGACATAACGCAAATCTCAACCTTGCGGTGGAAGCTAGGATGTATCTGGTAAATCTGCGTGATGACCATCTATGGAACCCGTGTACGTCTGTCTTTGCCAGAGCGCGTGTCTGCGCGCAGCGCGAAACTTCCAAGTATCGGTGTGAGGGGTGACCTCTGGATGACACCGTGGGTGACAAAGAGGAGAATATATGTCAAGGAATTCGGCATGTTACTCCGGATGAGCGCGCGCGCGTTTGTGTGGGTAAACACAGGGCGCTTATGTCAGTGAGAGCCTGGTGCCGTGTCAGCTGGCAGAGACGAGCGTGGCATTAGGATTTTCAGATTTAGCTAATCTCAGCGCAGCCATTCTTTCCGGTTGCCAGTTCAGCACCACGGCAACGCGGCGAAGCCGCGGAGCCACGCTCCGAGACTCACTGCAGTTTTGGTACATAAAGGCCAAACAAGAAATGTGTGTTCTACTGCATCTAGGCAGGAAAGGTGGACACCTAACAACTCCTGCGTGTGCGTCCGTGTGTGTGCGTGCGTGTGCGAGAGAGAGAGAGAGAGTTTTGTATTGTTCATGCTTCAGGGCAGCGCGTACCCCGGACAGCGCCTCGTGCAGCCATCTCATCCATCTTCGTCAGAGTCATCGCCTCAGACAGCTGTTTCACAGCCCAGCACTCACAGAAAGCCCCACTCGCCCACCTGCTCTCGCGCACGCGCCCGCGCCCTCGCCCGCGCCCGCACGCGCACAGACGCACGGGCCGAGGAGAGCCATTTGTTTTACAGTAATGCAACAGACCCGCAGAGCCAACAGTCCTCCTAACCTTGTGATGGCTCTCCCAGCGTGCCAGCATCCGGCCGTGGAAGCGTGTAGATCCAAAGAGCCGTCAATTGCAGATGTTCAAGCCCTTAACTGCATTGTGTACGCGACCAGGAAGCAATACATCGTAGACACGGAGAAAGGGAAAGGAAATATGGGTTCCTCATTTAATATCCTCCTTTACGGCGCGCGCGCACACACACACACACGCGCGCACACGCGCACACACACAACACAGCTAGTCCTCGACCAATACAACAAACAAGTCTCTAGGTACAACCCGGAGCCTCGGCTTCCCCCCCCGCCCCCCATCTCGCACGCACTTTATCACCATCCGCGTTGTGCTGATGTTACAAAAAACACGGGCCAATTTCAACAATTAGGCGACGAGATATGACACAATTACGGCAGGGAAAGTGAAGGCGGAGAGAACCAAAAAAGGAGAGGTCAAAAAAAAAAAGAAAAATGGTGGCGTACGGCGAGTCGGAGAGAGGGGGCACCACTGCGCAACATTTGTTGGATAAAGATTAGCGCGGGTCTCTTAAGTGTTGAATAAAGAGATTGAATAAAGAATAAAGAGAGTCAGTGGATTAAGGCCCAGCGGCCAGACGGGCAAACTGAGATTAGCCCACACTTAAAGGTCACAAAGCCTTACAGGAAAAAGGAACGAGTCCTCCGGGGGGGGTAACTAGACACTGGGAACATAATCCACAAGAGTTTCTCTGGTCGGACGTTTCAGCATCAGATTCCCATTAGGGGAACTTATTAAAATAAAACAAAACCCAAGTGAGGTGGATCTATTGTGACACGTTGTAACTATGAAAAAATTTAAGATTTATAAAAAAAAAAAATTATTGTACCAGAGCTGAGACAGATGTGAGGGGCGCTCTCATTCTGTACTATATCTTCTATGCTCACCATATACACTAATTGAAGAGCGGTGCATTAACATGTCCTCTCGCTCTGGTCCATTACTATCTCTACTCCGATCATAGGAGGAAGAAGCACGCACGCACACGCACGCACGCGCAAGCGCGCGCACGGTGCGCCTTTGACTCTGTGATATGGAGAATATTGTCAGATTAATTTAAGAAGATCTGACTCGCTGGAACAACTAATGACTGCTCCCCCGAATAAACTGCTTGAAATGGTAATACGGGCAGCTCAGTCTGTCATTCTGTAATGCCGGCCATTTATTAAAAAAAAAAAAAAACACTCCCCTGGCATAGGGAATTCAGTTTGCTAATTATTTGGGATTTTTCCTTCATGGGCTGTTTTTTTTGTATTTTTTTGCTTCTTTTTAATAACTGCATCTTAAAGCATCCCTGACAGCTGCCGACAAATTTCCCCCCTGCGCCTGGCTGCGCAGATTTATTTATTTGGCATAACTCCCGAGTTTGAAAAGGATTTTTTTTTTTGTTTTTTTTATATATTATTTTTTCTTCGTTCGACTAAATAATTCACAAGTCACGCATCGTCGTGCGGATAACGTAAGCACATGTAAGGGTTTTTTCCTCACGGAACAAAACATTCGACTCGCATCGGCGTCTGGAAATCACTTGGCGTCCATGGATTGCTGCGAAACGAATGTCTGTGCCCTCTGCAATGGCGGCCGTGTCTTTCACGGGGGAAACCTTTTTGGGGCTGATAAATTATTCCGCCTGACAAAGTGAGGGCATCGAGTGCGATCTACACGTTTCCTGCAAATGCAACACAAAGTGGGTAATGACTCCGGGCTGCAGGTGCTTTCCACCAGGCCCCGAGCAACGGTCTTTGTCGCCACTCACCTGAGAAAGTGGCGAGCCGGCGCGCGCAGAGGATTTAACCTTTGCGTAGGAATATTTCAGATTTGATCTATTTTATTTTTGAGATATTTAGCGCAGTATCAGGTTGGACAGCACTCGGGTGCTTTCGTTGTGAGCTAGGAAGGCATTAGAAATACCGGGGTTCACGGGTTCCTTGTAGTTTTCACTAAACACTAAAGTGAACCTGTGCGTCTATATAAAACACTGTT
Organism: Colistium nudipinnis; assembly: GCA_016785305.1. Taxonomy (NCBI): domain Eukaryota; kingdom Metazoa; phylum Chordata; class Actinopteri; order Pleuronectiformes; family Rhombosoleidae; genus Colistium; species Colistium nudipinnis. The sequence continues at coordinate 324,322 of JAFBJU010000307.1, forward strand.
CAAATAAATCCAAACGTGTGGTTACTTCGAAAATCACCTTTTTTCAATGTCTATTTGAGGGAGGCATTTATGCTTTAGGTCAGTTCCGACAGGCCGCACCGGCCCCCCGGCGCACGTTCGTTTCAGAGCGATGAACCACAGTAGCGACCGGACGAGCCTGCGAAGACAGCACGGGTGAAACCGCCATGCCCTCGCCCGCCTCTCTCCCGTTCCCCCGGTTCCCCTCTGACCCTCGTCCTACGCCGCCTTTCATTCCCCCGGACCCTTTCGCGGCTTTTAATCCTCAAACCTTAGCCTGACTCTCTGCCGGCAATTACCATAATGCATTTCACTTAAAGGTGTCTTGGGGGGGGGGGGGGGGGGGGGCTCTGACTGCTGTTGGCGACGCACAGCGAAGCGACGTTTCGATTGAGCGGGTGAGTCCATTTTGTTTGTATCTGCTGCACCACCAGGCCCGCGAAAACGCACCGAGCGTGCCAATTTTGGGCGTGAGACAGAAAAGACTCCTGGAATCCAAATACAATGAGTCTTTGTGGGGAAACAAAAACAAAAAACAAAAGAAATCAAACGCGTACCTTAATCTGTGGGCTCAGACAACCGCTGTGGTAAAGGCAATTGAGGATATACTGTAGGTCTATGCACGGTATTTGGTAATAATACAATACAAATGAAAGCAAGACAAATGACATACTATCCTGTTTGACAGACGACCAGTTAATGCAATACAGCAGCCGTCCACAGGACCTGATCCTGTCAAAAAGACCTGAGAGGTCTCTCTTGCCGGCAGCTTATTATGACTCAGAGCAACATTTAGTTTCCGGGCCAACCTTGAGTTATTGTCGGAGCAAATCTTACCCCGGTCAAATCTAAAATATAACCGAACAAATAATAAGACCTTAGGGAAGCACTTCTTTCAACTCAAATCATAATCGTTTTCTCCACCATGCCAAGGAGTTTCCGCGCTTGCACACAAGAATACCATTTCCGCTCCATACCCTTAACAGCATGTTAGATTTGTTACCGTGGCAACCAAAGTTCAGTGGCCCTCCTGCAGGTAGGGACGGACGAATGACCGCCACTGTGACTCACAACGGATCACAGACGGAAGAACTATGGGCTCCGAGTACAGTCGGGGAAGGAAAATAGAGGGGGAATAAATATACGTGTATTTTCGTGACACTGCCTGAAGATCAGTTGAAGTGTAGCGACGAGTGCTGAGCATAGATCATTATACGTCATGTATTCCAAGAGCAATGAGTATTTTCTTGAATCTTCTTCAGAATTGTAAAGATCATTTAAAGCTTCCACGCTAAATATAATGAGAGGCACTTGTGTTAAGACCACATTTAATCACAACATAACCCAAAATATGGTTTTATCCCATTGCAGATTGTCACGGACGCGCACGCACACAAGCGCGCGCGCTCGCACACACACACACGCGCACACACAAAGCATGCAGGCTAATGCGCCAATACACACAAGCACTCACACACACACAGTGAGAATCCCCTCGGTGGATCTAATTGAAGAGATTAGATGTTATCCTGTTATATCCCAGCCAATTTCAGCCCACAGCCAAAAGTAATGCCTGAGAATTCAAGGGTTACAGAGCAACCTCCACACACAGCATCGCCGTTCCCTTGGAAACGGCAGCAAGACAGTCTATAACAACGCAACCTAATAAACTTCCACTCCCACTAACTTTCTCTTTTCATTTTTTCCCCACAAACTTTTCTTTCTCAATTTCTTAATCCTGTCTGTTCCCTTTTTTTTTTCATTTATCCCTTTTTCGTGCCGTTCTTCCTTTCTGCCGCCAGAAAACACAGCTCACCCGATACTCTGCTTGGAGAATTGAACATAAAATGACCCACAGCTTAGGACAGGAGAACAAAATGCTGTTTTCGGGCTCACTTCCCAGTGGGCTCCCTCGTACCAAGGAAAGAAAGAAAGCAGAATATCCTGACACATTGGAAATCCTTGCGCCAACAGATGCCGAACAGGACTTCAGGCTCGAATCCGCGGTCGACACGCAAACACCGTAGCGCCCGCGCTATGTTGAACTGAGCAGGGGGGAGGCAGGATATAAAAGATACGCAGAGAACACAATGATGACAGAGCGCGCTGGGAATCTCGCACCTCGCTCGTGAAGACGCGTGCCACCTGCTGTGCTCTCAGGGCCAGTGTTATAACCGGAGTCTATAAATAAGCCCACGAGCGGTTCGGTGCGGGCCTAATGCTATGACTAATGACCGCACATGAGGCAAACCTGTTTGTTCCTGCGTGCATAACAACGCGAGCGCGGTGTGCGCGCGTGGCCGTGACCTCCGAGATGAGCGCCGGGGGGACGGGGGAGGCGATGCCGGCGCTGCAAGCCACCGGGTGGACAACGTGCGCTTTCATCAGCCCGTGGTGGGCGAGTCTCCGCCGTGTGCGAGGTGTATTAATATCACATGTGTTTACAGAAGAGTAATCTCTCCGTATGTGCGGGTGCGAGCACTCCCACTCGCTGAGGAGACGAGCCCCGCGCCGCGGCCCCCCCCCCCCCCTCCCCCTGTGCCTAGCAAAACAAGTTCAATTTAATCTGCGCACATAGCCTGGGGGAGGGGGGAAAAAAAAAAGGGAACCAAATGACCCATTAGGGTAATACTTGCGCCCTAATGCCCTTATTTGCATGCCGCAATAACAAAAGGTTACGGTACCCTTGACACCACACGCGGGCGCACACAGCAACGCACACGCAGGCCTGTGTGGCCAGGTTGTGTTTGTTCACCCAACAGCTCTGCTCAACCTCGCCCACCCCGTTTCTCAGAATAAAGAAAATACTTCATTGAGGGTAGGTGAAGACGAGGCACACTTTAAATGACACGTCGAATTGTTTGGGGAATTCGATTTAATATTCTGTTGCCGAGTAAAACGGTGCCGCGACGTGATCCTTATCGGTTGCGTATTCCTTTTTTTTCCCCCCAGTTTTTTTTTTTTTTTTCAAAATTAAATTGGCAGCTTTTGTATTTCGGTATCTGAAAAGAGAGGCATGCTTCAAAAATAAAAATGACCTTTCTATCTTTCTACTACTCGCCTGTCAGGATACGCTGGCATTCACCGGCGGAAAGTAATAATAAAGTAATAGTACGTCAAAGGAAAAGACTGATTTTATTGTCTCAGATTTTAAATTAACCATGTGCCTCTCTGTTTTGAGGTTAAAACCTTTCACCACTTACCCAAATGGCGGACGCTGTTGCCTTTGTAGGCACGCAGTGAAATATCAATCCAACATTAGTAATGTAATTGGAATTGCTAATGAGATGTATTATTATTATTATTATTATTATTATTATTATTATTATTATTATTATTATTCGTATTATTATTATTATTATTATTATTATTATTATTATTATTATTATTATTATTATTATTATTATTATTATTATTATTATTATTATTATTAATTCATTTTGGCTAAAGGAGCTTGGAACAAAGTGCAGGTTTGTTGACAATGAAATGGCCCACTCAGCTCAAATACATTTCACTCACAATTAGGGACGTAAAAAGTGTACACGATACACAAACTAAACGCTGAGTTTTACAAAATACAACACTTGAATTTGAACTTCATGAAGTGGATATCAGGGAATAAGGAATTGAAAAGTTTACCTGTAAATAGGTGGGCGACACAGGCTGGGAGTTTAGCTAAATGGGCATAAGTTGAGCCGAGCTATTACGCCGGCCTGTAATGAGCGCAAAAAGGCATAAAAATCCATCATCGCCATGGAAAATTCTATGATTACTATTGATGCTGCTCATCGGGGATCTCATTGCCCAGCTGAGAAAGATTGGTTCTGTCTGGCAGGGAGTTCCATATATGTGGCGGCAGTCACAGTGTGTGCGCGTGTGTGTGCGTGCGTGCGTGCGTGCGTGCGTGTGTGCCTGTGTCTTGTTACTTTACTACTCCTATTTGCCACTGCTTCTCTTCTCTGCTCTTTCTCTGGCCAAGGTTAGTTGGGAATATCTTGTATGACTCCATAAGATGACTGGGACCATAATGCACTGGGGCACTATAATAGTGGAAGAAAAAAAAAAAAAGTGAGCACGCACGCACGCACGCACGCACACTTTGGATTTGCACGTGGACCGCTGTTGTGATACACCACCCGTACTTTCTCTCATGACTTTCAAATAGTGCGAGTGGACACGGGCAAATAATAAAATGTTACTTTTTTTCCATTTCCCTTTCTCTGAACCGGCGTTCCTGACATCTTCCCCCCATCTGACCTACTGCTGTCGTGTACGAGTCTCAAGGTTAATTGCTTTAGCATATGTCACTCCCGGAGCCATATGTTGTGGCTAATTACCACTCGAGCAGCAGAGAACATTTCCAGTAACAGACTGTGGACCAAGTGTGTGCTAAGCGCGGGGACTCGGTCTGATTTAATTGTAGTCGCCCGTTTTCAGATTAAGTGTCGACGCCCTTACTTCCACGCGTACAGACAATGACATTACACCTTTGTGTCTATCTTTGGATGCCTCCCCGCGTACTTTCACACACATTATTATCATCATGCAAATGAACTCACTATTATCTAACGCACACATGCCGCCGAAACTAAAAAAAGCAGAGGGTGAGGTCAGGCTTTCAGTGGATGCACACCACATGCTGCATCACTCCATAGTACACATGATTTGAGTTGAGAAGATTCAGGGAAAAAAAAAAAAATATATATATATATATATATATTGTTTTTATAATCACACTACCAGCCAAAGCATGCATTACACATTATTGTTATAGTTTAACCTCAGGGAAAATGATAAAATCCACCTGCGGTTTTCCACAAAACGCTGCTGCTTGTGTCAATTCCGCGGCAATTAAGTTGCCTATCATCATCCGTCATCTGTCACACGGGGCTGTGTTATTTCCGCCACATCATCACGTCAATGAACGACTCTTCAATCAATGCACACACTGATCCTTCTCAGCCAGTGCTTTAGATAATCCGAGATAAGAAGAACTATTAAACAAGCACGATATACAACGGTCATCTTTTGGCAAGGGGGTCAGTGAAATACGCACGATACACACACGCTGAAAACATATTGTCAGCCCAAACACACACACACACACACACACACACTGAGCCGTCACTTTTTAAACTCCTGACAGAGTCCATGCAGTGTTGCGCTCGCTTACTTTGCAGAGCAATTTGGAGAGGAATTCGTATTCCCCAAGGTTCACATGACATAAACTACGCTTTTCCTCTTTCAACGTCTCTACCCACATATCCCTTTATGATTATGCGCAAACTGCAGGAAAGACCAGCATGGGAATACATTGATATTAATAACGGTGATTTGTCTGGCACAGCATCTCGCCCGGCTAGTTTCACATTTTGTTTATATTTGGGACATCATTCAGAACCAAAACATATTCCAACTGGCAGAGAAAAACAGGATTCGAAATTGTGGTGACAAATGATAATCAACGCTAACTTTGAAAGCACTTCACATCAGAGCCATGCGTTAAATAAGGAGGTACCCCCGGAGATAGCGTTGTCACGGCATCAAAACGTAACATTTTTCCATGCCACTACTGACAGTCTACCACAAGCCTGCGCTTGACAGTAACTCTCTCGGATATAATCCGTGCTCGAATACATTTCATTACGAATAAAATCATGCAGATGAAATACAAGAGCCAGAGGAAAACTTACATCTACCAATTACTAAAGAGAGTGCATTACAATAAAACAATCACTCATTGTTGAAGTGCGAATGAAACGGGGTACAGCGGGGTTTTTTTTTTTTTTTTTTTTAAATGGCAGGGTGAATTAAATCACTGACGTGCCGTATATTATGGCTATAGGTCAGCGCTCATTCTAACTGAAGGAAGTCCGATTTTTTACCCACTGAGAGGTTACATGGTCCGGCGGCCTCTCGTTGACTGGCATTTGAAACGTGAATATTGCGTGAAGCAGGCAGGAGAAGATGGAGGCGGACAGACGGACTCCCCTTGACCCAACGCATCGCGGGTTGTTCTTTTATTTTTTTTTTTAATGGCAGTGGCTCTGCATGTCTGCTCCGGCTGGAGCAGTCTACACCGAGATTCTGTCGCTCCGCTAGAACACTCATGACCGACCACGTAAACTAGGCTCAGTGATACGCACATTGGCAGGCAGAGAGGGCCTCAAACCACACACGTATTGTCACACAAACGGCAATTAAGCATGTTAAAATCGAGCCGTATGTCCACGCACGCGCGCGCGCGCGCACGCACGGGGGCTTTGTGCACGGCAGGTAGTCAAGAAAACAAATGACTTTAACAGCATGCCCCGTTGCCAAGGCGCTTCGCCTCACGTTAGCAAATACACAAACTGTCTGAGGTGGGAATCCCGAATACACCCGGAACAAAGGACAAGAAGGGGTAGGAAAAGGGCATACCGCAGCCGCAAACACACCGGCGCACCCGCGTACAGTGCGCGCACGGGCGGAATGCAAATGAGTGGATGGGATGATAAATAGTTGGGGAACGGAGGCGTCATTAATCTTGGAGGAGATGAGGTGTAGTAATTAAGGTGGCTGACACATGGCAGAGTCCCACAGGGAGGCTGTGACAGAGTCAGACAGGGGAACCACCAGCCTCTCCACCCTCGGCCAACACGCTCCTGGTGGGGCGCCGAGGTGAACCTTCACTCTCCGACACCTCCACTCCGGCGCCCTTCTCCCCTCGCCCGTGCCCGTGATGAGGAGTTTGAATCTTCCCGCGGAAACCCCCTCTTCCGCAACCCGTGACCCCGCTCAAAATGATTTCCCCACGCCACGAAGCATTAACACACAGCACGCACAGGGGGGGGGCAAGCGCGACAACAGGCGTGACATAATAAAAGCTGAAAGTATCCCCGTATGTACATTGCGCCGAGGCAACACACACACATGCAAATCATGCTCAGACCACAGAAGGTTCCCAGTAACTTTTCAGCTACCCCTGTAATAATGCGGCGCCGATCGGCACCGTTTGAGAACTGCATTTGCGTCCTGAAGCATGTTTTCACCGGGCACACGGGATGGACATTGTCATTTTGCACTTACAAAGTCAACACGCGTGACTCGCTTGTTTTTCGCTGGATCGCGCCTGCTGGAGTCCACTCAAACAGAGGAAATAATCGGCACGTTTCCACTGGCCCTACCGTGTGCTGATTGGCAAACGCTTCGCTCGGGCTATTCAGCGATGTTCGCTTGTCAGCTTAGGAAACGTTGCATTTTTTCCGTTGCTGTTCGACACAACAAAAACAGACAGGTTTTGTGGAGGTGCACCGCTGCGGAAGATTTCCCATTCCCCACTGCTTGGATTCTGCTTCCACATCGTATCACATTCTTGTTAGGGTCGTTCAAAGTCACGTTCGCGCAACATTTATATTCTGAGTAGTGTAAAGGTTTAATTCCGCTTATATTGAACACGGGTATTTACGTACTCAAATATGGTGGATATATGAGCAGAAAAAACAAAAACTAAAAAAAAACAAGCTGTCAAACGACTTCTGCATTTATTTTTAAGTATTGCGGTGTGTCGTCTCAACACTGCGCCAACACAGCAACAAACCTTATTTCACCCAAATGCCATCTTTTAAGTCGGAATTTTATCATACACAGACAGAGCCGGTGATGTATTGCGCCTGAGATTGCGCCGGAGTCCGCCAGTCTCACCCAGCAGGCACAGCACTGTCATAAACAAGGTGTAAACGTCCTCACGGCTCAGAAAATGCTGGAGCGACGCCCCCCCCAAACAAGCGGTATTCGGACCATATATCTTTTATACTCCCGAAGTTTCGGAATCAAGACTTGACACAAGGAAAAAAAGATGTCGCGCGACAAGTATCAAAGCAGTACAGCCAAAAACTGTTCGGACAAATGACGAGTTGAATAGAATCCTCATGATGGTTGCTCATTTTGATCAGTCACCATGTCTCTCTCTCTCTATATAAATATATATATATATAAATATAGATTTTGGGGTTTGGAGACTAATCCATAGCATGAAAGATGGAGAGGCGCCGTCAGAGACCCTGGAAGCAGGAACACACTGAGTGTTTCTCTCCTGAGAACAGTCCTTCAGTCCCAGTGCACATGCCACAGTCCCCCTGCCCCACGTCACTAGTTTCATGCTCAGATAAATCCAATCTATCATAATTACATGGATGTCTGCCTATATTGATCACATATTAGTCAGGCAAGAGTGACAGTCGGTGGCGAAATTAAAATAGATGTGTGTCTACCAGGCATGAGCTAAGGGACTTACTACTTCACTTTGGCTGAGTGGCTCACCAGTCTACGAGCTTCTAAGTGTCATTTTGATAGATCTCTTTACCTCTCTCTCTCTCTCTCTCTCTCTCTCGCGCATGCATCCTGATTCCCTGGTATATGCAATCCGGCGGACAGTACGGGTGCGGTGCGTTGCAGCTTTTATTTGCTTATTTCTGGGCATATAAATCCAGTATTTATATTATGACAGCGCTGGTGTATTCAACTGCTAGAGAGAATCATCATCTTTATATGTCAAAATCAACCGTTTCAAAGGCCCAAATTTGGGGTCCAGCAAAACTAGAAGTTGCATTTTCCAACCGTCAGCGAAGTGCTCTCTCTTTTTGGGTCGGCAGCTACTTCTTTGTTCTAAAATGTTTGAGGTTAAATGCCATTTTGAAATGGGTCCAGATTCGGTTCCAGCTCCGGTTTTTCTTGGAGAAGGGACCGAACCCGAGCCAACCTCTAAATAGGGACATAATCAAAGATGAGTGACTAGAAGCCGCTTGAGTGAGCTCCCCACAATGGCCGCCAAGCTGAGGGGAGCAAAAATATCTCAAACTGAGCGGTCAACATTCAGCCAGCTGACTGATGTCCCTTCGCTCAAAAATCAGTGCAGTGCATCATCTGCACCATTATCATCATCATCATTATCATAATTCCTATAGCCACAATGTTTTCATCTTCTTCCAAATCACCGCGTTCATCATCGCCATCCATCTGAACTCGTGTCCGTGCTGCCACACAGCCATGCATCACACCGCTCCCTCTAGTTAGGCTTGACATCAGCCGGAATAGATTTTGATGCATTTTTCATATTTTAATTCACTCGCCGTCTTCATTTTCCTCTCATATTTGCTCCTCTCCATCACGCCTCCCACCTCATTTCTCGAACCGAAGGTGTCACGGTGACTCTGTCACTCTTTGTGGAACAGCTGAAGCCTTAATGGCGCCTAATGATAGGCTCGAAGGGAGAGCGAGGGGGAAGGCTGCGGAAAGGAACGGCGGCGGAGACGAGCGAGTATACGAGCGAGGCCGCTAGGCGGGGTGGGCGATGGAGAGGGAGGTGAGAAAAGCACACCGAAGAAGGGGGAAGAATGGCTGGAGAGAAGGCGCCGATGGGATCCGAGCGCATGTGCGACCGAAAGGGCTCAGGCGGAGGCAAGGCCGGAGGGGAGGGGCAAAGGGAGCGAGCTTGGGGCGAGAGGTATTGCAATTGGCTACGGCAAAGACAAATAGACAAAACCAAACACACACACACACACACACACACAAAAAAAAGGCTGTTAAAATGGAGGTGTTGACAGATTGGATACAGCAGATATACATATATATATATATATATATATATATATATATATACATATATATATATATATATATATATATATATATATACATACAAGGCCCTGAACACACACGGGGAGCACACAGCCTGTCTCTTATACACATCTATATATATATATATATGTGAAAAAAAACAGGCAGGAGACAGGAGCTTTGGATGTCCATGTTGTTGCCCGAGTGTTAATGTGTTATCCATCCAAACACGCAGAAAGGCAAGAGCCAGCTGGCCGGCCGCGGCAGGACCATCACACCCAGCTTTCACCCCGGCAGCGTATTGATGGCTGCAGCGAGACAAACAAAGTGTAAATGCACCTGGTGTATGCGTGATCACACACCGCATGCTGGCCAAAGCCTGCGCACACACACCCTGTTCCCGGGCACACGGACACACGCGCGGACACACACGGACACACGCGCGCACACACACACACGCGCGCACACAGATGAGGGCGAAAACCCAGTCAACGTTCACAAATTTGTGTATTCAACATCTGTCAGATTACAGCTCCATGTGGAGGGACGGCGGGAGGGGGAGCACAAAAACAGCAGAGGAGACGAGAGGAGGAGGGAGGGAGGACGCAGGCAAGTTGTCTCCGGCCATCTCTCATCCTCCAGTCAGGGGTAGACAGCGGCTCACTGAGTATGGGAGTCACACCCAGACGCGGTCGGGGAGGGAGCGCGGGATGAGCAGGAGGGCATTTTGTTTCTTGTTTTGTAATCGCTGCTAGGGGCAAGTGTGCTGCCGCCGCTTGGTAAAAGCGCATATGATTGTGGACCTAGATATCGATTTTTATTTTTTACTTTTTTTGTTTGACTGCTTTTAAAACGAGAGAAATAAAAGAGAAGATGAGCGGGGACGCGACGCAAGGCGCACAAGCTACGCACAATGAGCATGGGTTATTCCGGGTGCGATTATTCTTTTTAATCTTAACCACATATTAGTCGCCATTATATCACGCTTATTTCAGCGCAAATTAAAAATATCGATTATTTTATTTTTTTTATCACCGCAAGTCCTTCTTATCAATCGTTCTGGATGTATTAAAGTGAAAAGTAGTTGTTGTATTCCTCCATCCAACTTAGACACGTTGGTCAAAAATGACTACTAGTATATGTATACTACTCATGTGCCCCACATTCCAGAGCTCGATCAAATTGCATTTATAATCATTTTACCAAGAAAATAAATGTTATATTTTAGGAAACTGCATATAATATTATACGGTTAAGTCCCCTGGACACCCGTTGTCAGTGAGGAGTACAGCCCTATTGACAAGTAAGAAGTTGAGATATTTTAATCATGCTGTGAAAGAAAACAAAAAAACAAAATGTGTAATTCATACCTGCGGTGTTAACTGATGACATAAATGTATCTCAAAACATCTAGCAGAAAAACACCGAGCCCTGCGTGAAACATTGAAATAAAGAAATGTGGTGCATCAAAAGAAAGAAAAGGCAGTTCTCGCCAGATAGAGCCGCACGAATCTGGGTCAACACAAGGTCATTTGAATACAAACCAGTTTGTTCAAATCTGCATGTAGCCACATGCTCCGACGAGTGGAGGGAAGGAAAAGGAGAATAATGTTTTCAGATTATGCATGAAACTAGCCGGCCTGGTTCCAGCCCCTTAGACGCACGCGGTGAAAGAGGTGGGAGAGTGTATGAAAAAAAAAAAAAAAAAAAAGAAAAATGCACGGGCAAAAAAAAAAAGAAAAAAAAAAAAGAAAGAGAGAGAGAGAGAGGCCTCTGACAAATTCAATTTGCGAGGGCAGGAGCCAGTGCATGAAGACAGGCCTATATTAGTATTACTCATATGATAGAGCAGCCCATCCATCACACACGCGTACAACAGAACGCGGTGGGGAGGGGAGGGGAGGGGTGGGGAGGAGAGGAGATGAGATGAGATGAGATGAGAGGAAGGAGGGGAAGTCAGACATGACTAGAAGTGAGAACAATGCATCTAAATAGCATCTGCCTACGACTAAGCACCGACTTTCTGGGCGCAATCTCACACCCGGCACAAATCGGCGCCGATCGTAGGACCTTCGATGGGTGCGCACGCACGCACGCACGCACGCACGCACGCACGCACGCACGCAAACACTGTATATTCTATTATCTCGCACATTCAGTCTGCACAGGAGCACATATGTTTCCTCTGCAGAGAAGAGGGGAAAAACAATGTACCTGGCTGCCGCTGATTGGTCCGCCCCATGTCACACCCAAAGCACCCGTGAATAATAATGAGACCCCCTTCTCGAACCGCGTGCCCAGAGTAACGACCGCTCCCCCTGCCGCCACCCGTTTGTCCGAACTTTGACTCCCGACGCGCCTTCTGTCAGACGGAGGCCCCCGTGCTCCTCCGCAAACACGCGGCGAACATAATCTGGGCGAGTCCATCGTTTGCACATTTGCATGAGCGCTTGCCAGGCGGAGGGCAAAAACAATATCGAACGCAGCTCTCGATAAACTCGGGGGTAACAAAAAAAAAAAAAAAAAGAGTCATTAGTCACATCGCATCTGTTTTGCTGATCTATCATCCGGTGTCACGCCACTGATGTCTCATTAAAATATGATCAAATGTGACAGGAAATTAAGGAATGAAGAATTGACTGTATAGTAAACGCTGTTTTAAATAAAGGTCTCTTCTATGTGCAGCGGAAGTAAATAAAGCATGAGTGCACAACACGTGCTGGTCCTTTCACAACATTCTTTCCCTCCCATGATGTATGCCAATCCTCGGGTGTTGCCCACGCTCTACTTCACAACGGGCACAGAGCAAAGAAAACACGCGTGTTCCCCGGAGGGGGGGGTGTGCATGCATGAATTTTGCGTGCGTGCGTTTTCGTGTGTGTGCGTGCGTATGCGTGTGTTAGTGAGTGTTTTCTTGACCCCTTCTCCTAACTTCGTGATTCGCTGTCCTCTTAGCGTGTCATTAAACTCCCCCCCCCCCGCCCCCCCAACATCCATTAGTCCTCTGCTTGCCTATTCTAATTATCTGTTTGTCATATCGTATCTTAAAAAAAACAAAAAAAACAACAACAGACAAATCTGTCGCGCCATCCGGCCTCGCTTTTTGCACATAATTAACGCGTGAGTGAATGATAAACGTCGCAATCAGGGAGGGAGACAGTGAGGGAACGCAGGCGGCGGTTCGCCCGCATGTTTTTTTTTCCGACTGTATGCCCCTCGTGAAACTGCCACGGGCCTGCGCGCACACGCGGACACACACACACGCACGCCCCAACGGCAGAGATTGCCTGGACACCCACATGTCAAGGTCACCCCGGGAGTTCAAAAAACATCACTTTGTTTCCAAACCGGTCTCCAAATGAATCCTGATAGAAGTCACTAATGCAATCAACCTTTCAGCCCCAATCCCGAGCCTCCACCCTCCGCGTGGGGGCTAAGCGGGCCCTGACGGGGGCAAAAGGACAGTAACACCAGCCCCCCCCCCCCAAAAATGATTCGCGGGACCGCACAAAGATAAAAATCAATCGAGAAACCACGCACAGGCCCCGTGCGGATATTGTTGAGGACAATCGTTCCAACTTTCAATCATTTCCCCCACCCGTTACACTTTCCTTAACCTCCACCATTAAATTCCTTTCTCCTCAACCTATCGCTAACCCCATCGGGGCAGCCCGCCTCTTTTTTAGTAACACCAGCCCCCCCCCCCCCCCCCCAAAAAAAAATACCAACCCAAAATGATTCGCGGGACCGCACAAAGATAAAAATCAATCGAGAAACCACGCACAGGCCCCGTGCGGATATTGTTGAGGACAATCGTTCCAACTTTCAATCATTTCCCCCACCCGTTACACTTTCCTTAACCTCCACCATTAAATTCCTTTCTCCTCAACCTATCGCTAACCCCATCGGGGCAGCCCGCCTCTTTTTTCGACTTTCTTCTTCTCCTTTTTACATCAAAGCCTGGTAAATGGCGCTCACGAGTGCCAATTTTCGGGCCTCTCTGATCTTCAAGTGTCACAGGATCCTTTGGACCCGGTGAGACGGAGCATCCGAGGCGCGGACACGGACGCACACGCACACACGAACGCAAACAGACGAGGCCGTACACAAATGTCTGCCTGCTCGGTGGCATTGCTGTTGGAATGGAGTGTTTATTGACTCTCACTTGGCCCATGGTAAACTCTCCCGCGAGAGTCCCTGCCCACTTCAGGTCAAACTCATGCGGCTGTTGCGTTTGATCTCAGGAGGAAGGCAGCACCGCCAGTCGGTGGATAGCGACGTTCAGCGGTTATGTAGAATTGTGAAAAACAAACATCAAGGGGCCTTGAATCTTAGGCAAGACGAAAAACAAACCAAAAAAAAAAAAGGCCATTGAAAACCAAATCTGGGTGGATCCCATTTTTAACACGATATGCATAAACAGACCACGTGAACATATCAAGTGGAGCCGGGTGACGTTGTCCTACTCCTGCGAGGAGACAAAGCTCGGCCAATCCTCTCGTACCCCGTGTCGTAAGATCTTCTCTAATCCTCCAAGAGTGTCTTTTTAATGTGTGTGTGTGTGTGTGCGTGTGTGTGTGGTTGTGTATTTGGAAGAAGGGGGAGAAATCAAAACAATCTACAATAGCGTGCGTGTGTGTTTTTTTTGTGCCTCCACAATAGTGTGTTTCTCATAAATGTTGTTTTTGTGCCCATGGGCCCCAGAATGATCTAATATAGAGGCTGGGCCCTAGATTTGTGGTGTTACTCAGGCCTATATTTAACGGCAACAAAGCCGAGGCCCCAGACCACAGGTCCCCTCCCACCCAATCCCACTCTGTTTTACATCCACCAAAAGGCTCCACTTTAACTCGAGACATTCATCTGAGAGACATCTGGGAACCTTACTGGAAAATAAACAATTGGAGAAATAAGGCCGTTCACCCCTCCTTCCCCGCCTCTGGTACAAAATAGTTTTATAGCCAAAGATAGAAAATCACTGTTATTATATATACAGAGAAAATTTATCAGCCGAGCCCTTTTAATAGCAACATAAAAATAGAAGCTACACAAAAAAAACTTAAAACCCCACTGTCTTTATCTTCTGACGAGGATCCACTCAGATTCACCATAGTAAAACAAAGGTTTTTTTATTATTATTAAAATCATTAAAACCTTTGACAAGGGATAGATAAGCTACTCGTTTCATGTCTTGTTTGGTGATGACCGTTATTTCTCCCATGCCCATGAGTGTATTGAGTGGTAAATTAAAATCAGGGATATTTCCGTGCGCGCTGCCTGACTCCTAACTTTCCTCCCGGAAGACCTAGACAGATTGACTCGGTACAAAATAGAGGGAAAGTAAAATAGAATGTGCTGCTTGTCAAAGGGGTTGCAGTTTAACATTAACCAACGTATTCATGTGTGCATATTTTTATGATAGACCTCAATGGCAACATGGTGTGCAACTAAAACGATGCCCTAATGTTACCCGTTCGTCACCAGATACAACATAACAAATAGTTGTGGGTAGGGGTGGGGCCTTATAGGACAGTGTGTGGATGACCGACTTGCGCGCCGTGCAGATCCACGACCTTTCAGATACCGGCGACGCCGTCCTGCCGCGCGCCACGACTCAAAAACGCGCGCCAGGCGAGAGTGACGCCCGGGTCCGCGTCGGCCCGCCAGAGCGGTGCACACTCTGCCGCGGGACTGCGAGTCCCGTTATTGCAGCATACTCCTTCCCAAGGCCCGAGGTTAACCACGGAGTTACAATAACACAAGCGCGGCTTCACGTTGGTGCACACTGTTCAAGCGTTTCCCCGCTTCTCTCCGTCTTTCTTTTTGTCTTCAACCTCTCTTCCGCGTACATTGAACAGTCAGCAACGTACCAAGTGGTGCGAGAAACTACAATTCCCGTCACAATGAATTCACAGAGCCGTGGGATGGGAACAACTGGGCTGCAACATGCGTGTTTATAGAGTGTGGGAGAACCACAATCCCTCTTTATTTACACACCGATTCAAGTGAAGCCCAAGACTTAATAAACGGATTTTGCACGGTGACCTATGAGCTTACTCAACTGCTGAACGACTAAATTCATCTTCCGTTAAAACGGAGTGAATTTCAATACGAGACGCTACGACTTGAATGTACTGCCTTTTCTATGATGTACAACAATAAAGTCGATTTTTTAATTGGCGCCTCGGTATTTACCCATCCTGCCACAGATTTTGGTCTGTTTGATGAGTTCCGTGGCGCTTTTGCAGAGCCGAGAGGAGCCAACCGCTCCATCAGGATTAAGCCTTCCCAATAACCTGGGGGCTGTGTGTGTTTGGGAAGTGTTTGCCTGCCTGGGCACTTTTTGTGTTCCCAATCTAACGCAGTCTGCAATCTAAAGGGATGCGACGGCTCCTGGTGTCTGCAAAGAGAGGCCGGGCTAGTCCTGAGCCAGAGAGGACCCAGGAAGAGAGGAAAGTGGCGCAGAGGGTGATGGGATTTGACAGTGTGCTGTTATTCGAGGGATTATGTCTTCTGTAAAAAAAAAGAAAAGAAATGTGCCACTCTATTAGTGAGGCTTTCATTGAGCACAGCAATTGTTCACTGGCCTGTGCAACTCGGAACAGTCTGGGGCATCTATGCAAATAGGAGAGCCAACTTTGGATGGATTTCTCTCATTGGTCAGAACTATGGGCCGAGGGGGAAGAAGCACAATACGACAGAGATCGACAGATGCACAAAAACGTATTATTATTTTTGAAGGGCTTTAAATAAATAAAAAATAAATCACATGGCGATTAAACAAGGACACTACACTAGAAGTGGCACGCCATAAATACTCGGGAACCAGCCAAGAAAACATACACAAGAACTGGGATATAAAAACGGTGCTTTATCACATGTTTAATTTGGATGCGTGGCGGCCAATAATTCACTTCTGACGTGTCACTCTCTGTTTTACGATGAGCCAAACCAGGAGTTAATGACTTCTGTAACCACTTGAAATAAGAGAAAACAGAGGGGTGGTCTCAATTACGGGGGACAGACGTGGATCTGAGATGAGTAATGCCGCGCTAATGCAGACCAGATGCGTGGGCTCTGCTACAGCGTGGGCTCACTACGCCGCAGCCTTCTTGTGGAGGGTGGTTTAGCCGGCTGTACGATCCAATAAAAGCCCGCCGTCAGAGGACAGCAGTTTCTCCTTCGCCCAGGGTTCGGTTGTTACTATTTCTGTACTGGGGCGAACCCGTCGTGATCAAAAAGTGCGGCGGCTTAATGTTTAACCAGACACAGCTGGGAGGGTCTGCCCAACAACTGCTCCCTTATTTGTGTCTGTATAAAAACAAAAGGAGACAGGGGACAGTGGGGGGGCGGGGGCTCCTTTGTCACTGTGATGTTTGAGAGCCAAAGGGTAGAATGAGGTTGTGGAGAGTTGGCCGAGTTTGGTTCAGCGGCTTCGTTAAACTGCATTAAAGAGAAGCAGGGGAGGCTAGCGAGGGAAAATAGAGGAGCTCAAAACGCGTGTGTGTGTGTGCGTGTGTGCGAGGTATTAGTTATTGATCAGTGCCAATAAGTACAGTTTCCGATCCATCTTCATGTCAATGTGCTGTTCACAATGCAAAATATGCATTGCGTAAAACCATACAGAACCGATTGTGCAAAAACAATCGGCATTTTAAAGCTTTATGAATGCCGTGAATCATTAATCATATCGCACGTTCACAGAAAGTGAACAGGCGAGTGCTGAGCTCGGAGGATGATGGAGTGGCTCCTGCTCGCAGAGGAGGCACTGGCAAAGGTTTGCTGCTGACAGTAGGCAAAAAATAACAGTGTGAAGTGAAATACTGCATGTGCAAATGACAACCTTAATGTGTATATATTGTAATCAGTGTGATATGTGGATAGCAGTTAATGTGATTTAGTGCATCTAAGTCTGAGGGTAAGCCATAACCCAATATGCACGTGGAAAGAATACAGAGCCTGATAGAAAAGCAAAAATAACTTTCATTAGCGAGATTTTTCTAATGTGCAATACCTAAAGCACATCCACTGCCGGAAGCCACAATGCAACAGCACAAACAGGACAGTGTCGCCTGTGAGTCCCTCCTGCACCAGCCAATACTCGACAAGCCGGGAGACGCCACCAGAGGATAACCGATACCATCCATTGCGAGGACAAAATAAACACGGCAAAGGGTTGAAATTATGACAAAACAGATTTTGTGCCCAACTACTACAAAATAAACGAATACAACGAACGCACCAAGAGTCGCTCTTGTGGGTGCAGGTTACCAGATGGCTCTCTTTACAAATTTAACTGCATTAGTGTTGCCTTGGATTTGCATCTATGATTACATCATCAAAGTTTAATGATTTTTTTTTTTTTTTTTTTTAACGCGACGCCTCCAGCGAAAACTTGGAAAAAAGAAGCAAAGTAGCAGAGCTGAATAGGAGTGAAATTGTTGCGAGTAAAAGAGGAGATGAAAACCTGAAAGAGAAACTTGTAATGGGGGTATAGCATGCACTGTAGATAAAAGCATGGGCTGTAAAAATAAATAAATAAATAAATAAATAAAAACAAAATGTTCACTTCGTGAGCTGGGGTCATTACTCCAATTTAGTCCATTAGCACAGGAAGAAAACTTTCAACAACAGCAACTTTCCTTCATATCTACTACAAAGACTTCGGCAGAAATCTTTTTTTTTTGCCGTAAAGTTCAGATTGGTAACATTAAAAAAAATAAAATAAATAGTGCTCAGTAGCACTGCTACGGTATTAAAAAATTATATAAAAAAAAAATGAACTTTGACAACATTGATGCATTTCTTACATGAACAGAATTACGTTTTTGATTTACACCGTAGCACCCGTGGTAGGCACGTATACGGTAGACGGAGTTTGGCTCCTCTGGCAGGCAAATTGATATTTGGAAACGCACGCAAAAAAAAAAAAAAGGGCGAGCTGTAGTTTTATAGGTCATTTCTTGCTTTTGGGTAGACAACATTGGCAGTAGCAGAAATGCACAAATAGCCTCTTCGGGTTTACGAGGGTGTGCGGGCTACTGAGATGTCAAACTGTGCTGTATATTTTTTGCTTGGCGATCCCTGATGGTTAACCCGTGTTCAAAGTGAACTACATTCGAAGTGAAAATGCATCTGCGATGGCTCTGAGCTAGAAAACCAGCCGGAACAGAAGTGCTAAAAAAAAAAAAAAAAAAAAAACTTCTGTCGATGAGTTGGCAAACCTGGCTGTGTGTTTTTCATGGAGGCCGATGGGAAAGATGAATTACTTGCTCTGTTTTGCATTTTTAGCCTGAATGAATCAACTTGAGCCACTCGCGGAAACAAAAAAGTGAGATTTGCACTTTACAAAAAAAAAAAAAAAAAACTTTTCTAAAACAGGCTCGATGCAGACCTGTCAATGCGGCACAAATAATGACTCACTGATCCAAAGCGCCCCGGAGTAGAAGGTTTCACCATGCAAGACTGACTCACCTAGAGAGAGCGAGAGAGAGAGAGAGAGAAAGAGGAAGAATGAGAAACATACATTTATCACCTTTAAGGGATAAATTCCAGATCACATCACAAAATGAATATCACCGGCAGAATCACCATTACTTTAACCTATGCCGATTGCACGGCTGCAGTACAGGGGGCGAAACTGGACGCGTAATATCGGAGATGACGGCGCTATTATTGAGGCGTCAAAAAGGCCCGCACATTCCCACACGGCAATGAGGCTTCCTTTCAGTAAACAGAGGAGGAGGATGAGAGGAGAGACAATCCGTCTTTTGCCTGCTGAGTGACTGATGGGGGCTATGGAGGGGGTGGAAAGTGTGCTTATTAGGAAAGATGGGATGGAGGCGTGTGTGTGTGTGTGTGTGCGCGTTTCTGAATATGTGCTTCCGAGGACGAGTGTAGGGGGGCGGACGAGATCTTGGCATCTGGCGCAACGTTGAAAGAGGCGCGCGCGTCAGTGATCGTCGGCGGCTGGAGATTACAAAGGAGCCTCTGTTTTCGGCTTCCTTACATCTAATTGTACTTGACTGCATTTGCATCTTTTGACAGGGGGGCGCGGGGGGGGGGGGGGGGAGGGCGGGCCGGGGGGGGGGGGGGGGGGGGGGGGGGGGTTGTGCGCGACGTGTAAGTGACAAGTCTGGCAAATCCGTTAATGACACTTCTTAGAAAACCTGCTTCCGCTTGCAATGGAAGCGGCTCGTGCGGGCATGGCTACGAGGGAGTATAGGAAAAAGAGAGAGAGAGGGGGGGGGGGGGGGGGGGGGGGGGGGCGATCATGGCGGGACGGTGAGAGAGGAGAAGCAATGAGCCCTGGCCTGAAGTCGAAAGCAAAGTAAAAGCTCATCTCCTCCAATCAGAAGATGGCCAAACCTAATGAGGCACACACCAGTAACGCCTAAGAAACCTCACTACGGCGTCTTAGCCCGGGTCAGCGACATAAAACCTAACATTAGCCACTCAAACTAACCTCAGTGAAAAAAAAAGAGATCCTCGGCCGGCGGAGGAGGCCGCTTACTTTTTTTCCCTCCGTGAAGCCGTTAATAGTCTGCCTCTGCTGCTGCTGCCGTGAGAAAAGCCTGTACTCACACACACACACACACGTACACACACACGTACACGCACGCACACACACCGCGCTGCTGAACTGACAAGTATAAAGACACACTAATGTGTTAATGGATACTTTTTTACCCATCAAGGCACATCTGGTGTGCTGACATTGTAAATCTGAGCGTGTGTGTGTGTGTGTGTGTGTGTGTGTGTGTGTGTGTGTGAGTGAATGTGGGCGTTCGAGTGCACCCTGTCCCCCTAATGTGACCACTCTATCCTCCTCAGGAGAGGGCGTGGGCTAATCCGGTAGGCTCCTGGTTCTATCCCCGGCTCCTGCAGAGCGTGTGCAGGAGTGTCAGGAGTGAGAGAGAGAGAGAGAGAGAGAGAGAGAGAGAGAGAGAGAGAGAGAGAGAGAGAGAGAGAGAGAGACACACACACACACACACACACACACACACCATACCCACCCACCAACCCCCACAGGCCGCTCCAGATGCATCGTTAGTGTGCGAGTGTGCCGCGTGCGAATGTGTGAACGAGACAAAGTGCTTTGAGTTGTCCAAGGACAAGAAAAGCGCGATATAAATGGAGTCCATTTAATGCCCCCGGCCCCCGTGGCGCCACACCACATCTCTCTGGTTGCCGTGTATATCCGCGACCTGTACCGAATGAGTTCTACCAAACCGCGGGGGGGTTAGAAGGTATAGCGTAGTTCACAAAGTCCCAAATAGGCCGTTCTCCCACAACATTCAAAACGGCTGAGGATACACGGGAGGTTAGGTTTTGTTGCGCAGACATTTTTAAGCCTCCATTCCACCTGTGCATGGGACCTGTGAGTTCCCGTCTGCTCAGCACGACGCCGTAAGGACGCATGATTCATCAGTTTCTGATATATATATATATATATACACACACACACAAACACAAACATATGCAAAAACTAACACACACTGGCTGTACAGAGTGTAGGCCCGTACCTTTGGAGAGGACAGTGAAGTCCATTAGGTTCAAATCAAACGCCCCTCCCAGCTTCATCCACCCAAGAAAGGCCAACAAAATATGCAGAGTGGCGTTGTTGCCCGAGGACCGCCTCGGGGGGGGGGGGGGGGGATTCAAGGGGGGGGGGGGGGGGGGATTCAACGTTTAGGATTCAAAATCAAATCGTCAGGACAGTTCGGCCAGCTCTTTTAAATTTCAATTTGCAATTCAGAGACTCGTGGATCCAGGGCAGTGTGCGAAAGGTTCATCATGAAACAATGAGTGAAGGAGAGAAATGGCAGGCTTCCGCCGTACGCCTGTCTTCAAATGAAAAGTCGAAATGAATCTGACCGTATGACAATGGAGTTGAAATTATGGGTCGCTGCCGGGGCTTTCTTTTCTGTTTAAAGCGTGGCCGCGGAGGGAGAGACGGCAAAACACCAAGAGGCAGTGCGCACTGCAATAAGACTCCTTAGGGGAATAAAAGTCCTCCCGTCGGCGGCTCATTGATCTGCCACATGCTACGCACCCTATCCAGTGGATTGGTAAGGAATCTTTATCACACATAATTACCCGCTCTGTCATTCTACAATTTCATGCTGCGCGACACAGGAAAGATACAAACTAGAAAAAAAACAGAACTTTGTGTAAACAAATAAAAATAAAAAAAAACTCCTCCATGTTCATATATTTAAAAGACGTATATGCACATAAATTATAACTCATTCTCCAATATTCCAATTAGGGATGGAACACGGGTGTTCCCAATTACAGCTGACATTTCACAAGAAACGAGGAGGCGGCCCGATGTCTGCGGAGCGCTAACTTTGATCTTTAACGTTCGACTCCGCAGCGGTCGGCCTCCTTTTTTCCGGTGCACTTGAAGGCGCGAGCAGATTAGAGGCGTTGCCTTCACTCGCTGCCACCCACCCTCATCAGACAAAGTTTGCCCACTTAACGTTGTCGCTTTCCTCTCGGGTGTTTCGGTTGAATCCAAAATATTGCCCGAAAATTCGCCACAAAAGTTTCCGTTTAGACTTGCAGTGTCCGAAAAAAATATGGGTAATAGGTATTTTGCAAACTGTACTTTTTTTTTTTTTTTTTTAATTCACTGAACGTAGTGTCCGCAAACGGGAGTCTACGCACGATACAAAAATGAATCCAACCCTTTTGTTTTTTCGGTCTGGCCATTGGCACGTGGGGGGCAGTGCTACCGTATCCATATTTATTTATTATTATTATATTATTATTATATATTGATTTACTTAACATTTCAAATTTCGTCCTGAAAGATGGTAATGGTCAGTCTCAAAATGGGATATCTTAGTTATTGCACATATAATTGAATTTTATTTACGAATGGGGTACTCTGGGATGAAATATTCTAGACTTGGAGGGACACGTTCGTGCAAAATTCAAAACATCCAATTACAGAGCAGAACTTGGTGTAAGATCTTCGCATCATTGAGAGGATGGTCAAGTGATTGATCTTGGAAAAAGTCAATATCTGTCTCTTATACACATCTAGATGTGTATAAGAGACAGCCACAGGCCGCTCCAGATGCATCGTTAGTGTGCGAGTGTGCCGCGTGCGAATGTGTGAACGAGACAAAGTGCTTTGAGTTGTCCAAGGACAAGAAAAGCGCGATATAAATGGAGTCCATTTAATGCCCCCGGCCCCCGTGGCGCCACACCACATCTCTCTGGTTGCCGTGCATTCCTCTCGGGTGTTTCGGTTGAATCCAAAATATTGCCAGAAAATTCGCCACAAAAGTTTCCGTTTAGACTTGCAGTGTCCGAAAAAAAATATGGGTAATAGGTATTTTGCAAACTGTACTTTTTTTTTTTTTTTTTTAATTCACTGAACGTAGTGTCCGCAAACAGGAGTCTACGCACGATACAAAAATGAATCCAACCCTTTTGTTTTTCTGGTCTGGCCATTGGCACGTGTGGGGCAGTGCTACCGTATCCATATTTATTTATTATTATTATATATTCTTATATATTGATTTATTTAACATTTCAAATTTCGTCCTGAAAGATGGTAATGGTCAGTCTCAAAATGGGATATCTTAGTTATTGCACATATAATTGAATTTTATTAACGAATGGGGTACTCTGGGATGAAATATTCTAGACTTGGAGGGACACGTTCGTGCAAAATTCAAAACATCCAATTACAGAGCAGAACTTGGTGTAAGATCTTCGCATCATTGAGAGGATGGTCAAGTGATTGATCTTGGAAAAAGTCAATATAGCCTCCGCATATAATCTCAGAGCCCAGGCCCCCAGTTGCCCCCGGAGACATATCCCATTATGTTAAATGTCAAACTAATATCGCTCACATTTTCTTTGTTTGGGAAGCAAACTGATCATGGTGCACACAGTCAACATTCAGAGTCAAATGTCTCTTCATTATCAGTGTGATACATCTAGACTGTGTGTGTGTGTGTGTGTGTGTGTGTGTGTGCGCGCGCGTCGCCGAAAAGAATTTCCTCACTCTAATCAAAACGGAAATATGCTTTTCTCACTCCTACAATATAGCTTGAGTCATGCAATTATTATCAATCCAGATTCCGCTTTGTGGAAACCCAAATGGAAGACAGTTTCCAGCATGCGTGCGCCTGTGTGTTTCTGCGTCTGCACACACCCACACACTGTGTGTTTACCCGTGTGCACAGAGACTGGGTACCGTGCCCACCAATGTGTTGCCCTGTCTCTGAAATCCTCGGCTAATTTAGATCTCACTGTTGGTGGAAGCGGCCCGAAAAGCTCGGCTCCACTCCAATCACCTCTGTCAGCTGCCAAAGACTAAACTCTGTCAATTTCTTCACTTTGTAGTTCACTGAGTGTTTCTCCGCTCTTTCCCGCAAAAAACACATCCCTTGTGCCCTGACACACAAACGGCGCACGCTCGCTGCAACCCTCGCTTGAAGACAACGTTTCTGGGCTCCTTCAACCCGTTTGAAGTGCTCTGCTAATGATGGCAAGGTGAAACAGCATCCAATATGCTTAATACCAAATGGTGCACCGTCACGGTTTCAAATGACAGACATCTACCTTAGAGTCCTGACCTGCAGTTTGTTAAGGTCGTTGGTTTTCTTGGTCAAAAAAAGACAAGAAAGTGTACCTGATTTATTCTTGCAAGCTTATTCTATAAGCACTGGATATGAATGTCAAAGCAAAACCAAGACAGGCGTCTTTCCGCAGTGATTGGTCCCTTCACCCACTGCATGTGTGCCAAATGTATCTATTGATTTGTGCAAGTTTAAAACAATATTTTATTTTCATAAAATGTACCTCATACAGGTGTGAATCCTGAATACAGGATACAATCTTTAAAATGGCAAAATAGGGGCGTTGAGAGACATGGGCCCTCTGAGGACTTCATATTTCGAGTGCGTTTCATAATTAATGAAAAGGAGTACGAGCATAATCATAAGAACACGGTTTAAAGTACGAATCTGCATGCAGGGTTGATATTTGCAGTCAAGTTGCCGTCACAGTTGGCATACAATTTCGTATGGATTATCTTGTTTGGAACACCTGTAGAAACCAAAAGGCTCGCAGCTGCTCGAGAGCCACTTTACACCCAAAATAAATGCGGGGTCTGGAAATCAATGCATTCGGCTTGTGTATTAAATCCCTAGTTCGCGGAATTAACTCGGCTTCAATTAAAGCACTAACACAAGCACACACACACACACACACACACACACGTGGACCCACCGAAAATTCTTACCCCCCCCCACACACACACACACACACACACACACACGCACACACACGCACACACACGCACACACACTCCGCACGCCGATTGCGTTTCCCAAAGTAAACTTTTCTACCAGAGCACGCTGAGCCGGTGGCACGGAGCACTTTTTCCAAATGCGAGTCCTGCTCGGTTAATACCGCGCCAATATCGGTCACAGGTACGGAGTTTCCTCCTTCTTTTCCCCCCCCCACATAGTAAAATAAATATAATAAAAAACTTCCCCTTACTTGAGTGCATTTTCAATCTCTAGCAAACTGCAAAATACACTTTTCTCGCTGTACTCTGTTGCAGTACCACAACCCCCCCCCCCCCGACCTAAGATGATTAGGTCGGGTCTGCCGTCAAACGAGGCACAGTACAACAACAACCACTACATAACAAGCTTTTCTGTCTCTCACGCCCCATAAAAAAGTGTACGCAGTTGTGAAGGTGTGTGTCGGGCATTTGCGTGTAGAGAGACAGCAAAATGCAAAAGCAGCAAGGGCACGGCGACGCGTTGCCGCACCGAGAAGAGAGAGGTGACAGCAGGTTGCTAAAGAATTGATGAGGAGAGAAGGGGACATGTTTCACCCGAGACACTTCCTGCTGTGTAACATGTCCTCCGTGAGGACTTCCTGTCATCAATATCATTCCATCCCACTGGGGCGAGTTGACAAAAGGTATCTGGTCCGTCGCCATGCTCCCTTGTGCTGTGCCAAGACACAGTGTGCCTGGGTGGGGAGAGAGCGGTGTTTGTGAAGGGCGTGAGAGGATTTTATGAGGACGGCACAGTGAATTATTCATTCGCTTATCGGCTTCCCCTGGCCTATAATCCAATTGGAAACGATCTCGCTTGTACCTCGGATGGACTCTCATCTTTTGTTTATGCCCCTCAACCGTGAGTCCGCTTTCCTTCCAAGCGGTGCCCTGTGAGCCGAGCGAAAATCAGAATGACTCGCAAAAGTTCATTTAAATTGACTATGCACCGGAATTCTTCAGACCCCAAAAAAAGGGAAAGAAATAAACAGGGGGGGGGGGGGGGTTGCATTTTACAGCCTACACCGAGCAAGAGCAGACGCGCGGAAAGTATAAAAAAAGATACGACTCTGATTAAATAACCATGACTTCAGGATACGGGATAAAGGATAAAGGGGTGACTGAGAAAGTGATGGCCTCAATAGAAGATAAATGTTTTCCTAAAGAAAAAAAAAAGAATAATAATAATAATCATTTTTCATCTAATCTTTCTATATTAGTGAGCGTTCTATATGAAAACACAGCTCAGGCTAATAACAGTATCCAAAAAAATCTATCGCGGCTAAAATGGGTGACGATCTTCTCGAAGTTGACGATCACAAATTAAATCTTGCAAAAAAAAAAATCTCCAGTACCACAGAAAAAAAAAAAAGATATGACTCCAGACTCCGACTGGTGCCACAGAAGCAGCGATCGACTCTCCGGCAAAAGCGCCGGCTGTATAAACCTCCCCAGAACCTGTCAAAACATCATATCGGCAGGCGTCCTGTGATGTAGCAAATCACATTTCGGTGGCTAACCGGAGGGCGAGTTATTCCAATACCGCCCGACGCCCTGTCAGAATCGCAGAACCCCTCGCCAAAATAACAAGAACCTTCTGGCTGGGGGGGGGGGGGGGGACCCCGGGACCGGGGGGGGGGGGGACTGGGAATCCGACTGGAATCTAATGCTTCAGACACAAACCTAATCACAGCGAAAAGAAAAGAGCCCACCGAGGATTCCCAGCAGCGCGAAAAAGACGGGCTTTATTCCTGCCGGAGGTTGAGACTCAAAGACTCCCGTCTGATCAGAACAGAAACAGCTGCGGGAGAAGTGATAAACAGCGGCGATAAGTCACATAAGGAATGACAAACACGCGGTTGGAAAGGGCGACGGAAGAGGATTGGACGTAATTCCACCTTGGCGGCGCGCTCTTAACCCTCGTCGTCTCCACTATGCCCCTCACA
This sequence comes from Colistium nudipinnis, assembly GCA_016785305.1. NCBI lineage: Eukaryota > Metazoa > Chordata > Actinopteri > Pleuronectiformes > Rhombosoleidae > Colistium > Colistium nudipinnis. The sequence continues at coordinate 351,199 of JAFBJU010000307.1, forward strand.
GCGCGAACGGTTTTATATGAAATGAATATACAGCACATTATAGGCCGCGGGAGAGGGGAGTAATAAAATAGAGATTAAGCTTGCGATAGTTCAACTACCAGTATCCGACCGAGGAAAAACACATGGGGGGGGGGGGAAAAATAAACCTTTACAGCCTATATTACCCGCAGTGGGGTACGCTGCAGATACTGCAGATGCATTTGGTCTGTGCAAAAGTTGTTTTGTTTTTTTTGTTTTTTTTTTCCCAGTTTTAGTTTTAATCCATTCAACTTTTGAAAAATTCCCGCGGCAACAGCTCTCACTAAACTGGGTCAAGTACTTTTCTCTCAGCAGAATACATTGAGAGAAAGAGGGGGGGGGGGGGGAAAGAGAGGGGAAAAAAGAAAGAAAAAAACGACCTCGTCGCCTTACATTTCTAAACGGCGACTTCAAACATTAGAGACACTCAAAGTATTGAAGCGTCTACAGGCACTTTTAATTCTCCAGGAACCCGGGAAATGGGGGAGATTTTCGATGAGGAAAATGGGCGGACGGAAACCTTGTGTGCCACGTGGAGGGACGCGCTGCAGACGGATCCAGCGATTTATTGAAACCCGCCAACAACGCAGGTCCTGTGCTATAAAAAAAACCCCACTAAACACTCCACTCGCGGCACGATTGCCCTCCGTGTTAATTAAGCCCATAACGGCCTCAGCGATGAAATAACAATATGTGGGTTGGACAACAGCGGGCTTCCGGAACGGCCTTTTGAAATGTTATCCCTCGCAGCGGTGCATTTATTTTCATTTCACACAAGACGCGGTCAGCGGTTTGCAGATACTGCAGATGCATTTGGTCTGTGCAAAAGTTGTTTTGTTTTTTTTGTTTTTTTTTTCCCAGTTTTAGTTTTAATCCATTCAACTTTTGAAAAATTCCCGCGGCAACAGCTCTCACTAAACTGGGTCAAGTACTTTTCTCTCAGCAGAATACATTGAGAGAAAGAGGGGGGGGGGGGGGGAAGAGAGAGGGGAAAAGAAAGAAAAAAACAACCTCGTCGCCTTACATTTCTAAACGGCGACTTCAAACATTAGAGACACTCCAAGTATTGAAGCGTCTACATGCACTTTTAATTCTTCAGGAACCCGGGAAATGGGGGAGATTTTCGATGAGGAAAATGGGCGGACGGAAACCTTGCGTGCCACGTGGAGGGACGCGCTGCAGACGGATCCAGCGATTTATTGAAACCCGCCAACAATGCAGGTCCTGTGCTATAAAAAAAACCCCACTAAACACTCCACTCGCGGCACGATTGCCCTCCGTGTTAATTAAGCCCATAACGGCCTCAGCGATGAAATAACAATATGTGGGTTGGACAACAGCGGGCTTCCGGAACGGCCTTTTGAAATGTTATCCCTCGCAGCGGTGCATTTATTTTCATTTCACACAAGACGCGGTCAGCGGTTTCATAAGCTGCCGGGGTTGTTGTGACCGTCCGACACAAAGCGGCACGCCGTGCATCAGTCCAGCCTCCGTAGTTGTCGGACCAAGAAAAAAAAGAAAGTGCCCGTGGCCCGACTTCATCGCTCCCGTTCGTGCGTTGGCCTCGGCCTGCGCGCGCGGCGCTCACCGGAGGCCTCCCGCCCCTCGCGATAAAGGGACGATTTTTTTTTTGTTTTTTTTGTCAGTCACGAGTCACCCCTGCCCCCGTTTACATTGGAGTTATTTCGCCGGCGTGCTCCTCTCGACCAATTAAAATGAGTGCTGCGGTATTCACAAGTAAACAGGATGTAATATATCCGTCTATTGAGCCACAACCTGTGCCGGGGCTTCTAATCAGAAAGCTCATTTGGATTTAGGGGGAGAAAAAAAACAAAAAAAAAAACAATGCTGTACCATCTTACAGATGATTAGCAATTATGCACGAAGCCACCAAGCAGGAACCCGCAACGCGACAAAATATCGGAGAGCCGACGTGCGCGACACAAAGAAGGGACAGGCCCCGGTACCTCATTCAGATACTTTCATTAGAGTGTCTGATCTTCCAGATACACGGAAGACGATTCCATCTGCCCTCCTGCTCCGATCGTTTCCAGCCGCGAACGCCAAGCTCTCAACACATCAGGCATGCATACAAAGGTGGTAAGCAATTTGACGCGGCACGCTGCAGGAGCTGGGAGCTAGAAATAGGGTTTTTTTTTTCGACCATCCCAAGGATCTCACGTCTCCGCCGGGTCACTCCTTGAATTGCAAAAGCCGGTTCTGAAACGGCTATTGACCGAATTGACACGTCCTCCACTCCAGGCCGCAGACAACAACCAATATCTTACGCTCATTAATTCATGGCATTTACGCTGCTCCCACTCAAGCTTCCCGTCAATAATGAAAGAATTATTACACAACACAAATGTAAATGTTCACACCCCGCGGCTCGCTGGGTATCGTCAGCTTCTGTACGTCCTCCTTTATTGTTCTGCTTATTATGCAGACATTTTTCAATAATCGAGGACATATTTTGTGTTTAATGCACTTGAAGAGCTAATTATTGTTCGAAGGTAATAAGGCGTTATTACCTCCGAACACTAATTGGATCTCGAAAAACATTCATTCGTTGAAAACATAAGGAAGGGTCAAAGTCATCCCATTTACAGGCGTGGAGCACTGGCTGACCCACAGAGTCCACCTTAAAAGTTGCCAGTAGCCATTGAGCAGTACAGTGAATGTGTTTGTTTTCGCTATTGATACAATGTTGTCTGGTATATATAAAAAGGGAAGCGAAGCATCCTTCCATCCACCGTTAACTCTCATGAGAGTTTCTTTCACACAGCATCCGCACCCTGCTGGAAATAAAAGACTGCGAAAAAGATTGTGAAAACTGCATGTAGGCCACCGCAACTTTTACCTCAGTCTGCGTATTCCGAGCGCAGCCTCCTTTGTAGAAGCAACCCAATGAAATCCTCCAAAACACAATATGCTCGCATTCAATCACTTAAACCGCTTAATTTCCGCACTAATTACAACCTACTACATCTGTGGAGCTGTCGGATTCTACTTAGCTGGATGTTTAGGTGACTGATGCGCTGTGCAATTACAGCAGCGGAGCAAGTGGTACAGTGAGTGAGGACAGACTGCTGCATCACTAAATCCTCGCTAAAAAGTAGGAAGCGATGGACAAGTCAACCATGCACACGCATTTCACCTAACAGCCGCAGACCTTCGAAAGGACCAGTCTACTGGTAACTGGCGTTTTCGTGAGTGCATACTGCGCAATGACACGGACACGCTCGGAGTAACCTCATTTAGAAATTACAGTCATAATTATTATTGTTCCGGTAAAAACCATAAAGATCCCCGCTGCAAAGACCCCGTTGATGCTGCTCATTGACAACCGAAAAACAGGTATATAGCCATGTTTTTAAATGCCAGGTGTTCATCGGGGAAATAACACAGGATGTCCACTGACATGCCTTCCTGTAATGGCAGCTCTTCTATAATTGCTCAAAGTAACTGGTCGATGAAGAGGAAATGCAAACAAACCGCAAAGTTTGAGAAAGACAGTGGCGGCGGCGGGGGGCTTAAATCACCGAGGGAGATTTATAAGACTATAAATAAGTTTCCAATTAAGAAGGGTTTAAAGAAGAGAGCATTGGATTAAGTTTCTCATCGGTTACCTTTCTCTCATAGAAGTACACCTGGATCAAAAAAGTGTATACACGCCGTAAGCGGCGCGTGTGCTTTTGTGCATGCGCGGGTGAGACGTGAGGGGACAAATTTAATTTCAGAGCAGTGCCTCAAAGACAGTGTGCTGATTAAGGCATTTAAAAGAAATTAGCCCCGCAGCCACCATAAATCTCCCAGCTTTTCCTTAATGAATGCTGAAAATCTCACATTACAACTCTCATTTGCATATGAAAAGCATCACCTTCACTTTTACTATCTCCACGCCGCACAGACTGAATCGCAATTCAGTAAATGAGCGAATGAAAACATCTAAGTGGTGGTATGCAAGCAGAATACGCGACAACATCTGCATATCAATTTGCGACTGAGAGCCGACCGAGTCTCAAGTGGACCAGCTCAGATCGAAACCTTCTTTGAACCTTTCCTCTGGTTACGTTATGATGCGTCGGCAGACGACAGATAGTTATGGATCATATGAACTTTTGGCACCATCATTCATCACGGCAGCAGCGGCCAACAAAATATGATAGTAAATGTGAATAGGAAAGCATTATCAACTGAATACACTACAGTCTGGGTTTCGGTTTGATGAATATTTGGCTTTTTGGGAGTAAACAATCACGCCTCAGATGGCTTCTGAGGCAAAGGGAGGGATGGAGCAACTTCTGCGTGGCATTCACGAAGGCCCCAACTTAATGGAAGTTGGAATTACCATTTAAATAGGATTTCTTTTGGGGGAAGGCGAGGCGTCATGGAGAAAGATAAATTACATTGTAAACAATGTCAAAACAGTTTAATGACACATATGAAATGAAAGTACACACTCCATGCTTTCTTAGCTACTGAGCGATATAAGGAGTGGAGTGAATAAATAACGAGGCAGCCCGGGGAAAAAGCGACTATGCAGACTTGTTTTGTCTCTGGCTGGGCCTGCACTTTTAATTGCCTCGAATAAAAAACTCAATTACAGCATTCTGGCCACCGGAGGGATAGAGAGCAGGCGACGGAGAGAGATAGGGAGGGGGGGCGGGTGAGAGACGGGAGGGAGGGAAGGAAGGAAGCGGGGAAGCGACTATGCAGACTTGTTTTGTCTCTGGCTGGGCCTGCACTTTTAATTGCCTTGAATAAAAAACTCAATTACAGCATTCTGGCCACCGGAGGGATAGAGAGCAGGCGACGGAGAGAGATAGGGAGGGGGGGAGGGGGGGGAGGGTGAGAGACGGCAGGGAGGGAAGGAAGGAAGCGGGGAGGCGAGGGGGGGGGGGGGGGCATGAGGGGGAAATGAAGGAGTTACTGGGTCAGAATGGTTCCTGGGGGCAGATATCAGGACAGCAGGCGAGCCTTAATACAGGCTAGTCCGTCTCAGTCTTAGACTCGCACCTCACCGCGAGATGGAAGCGAGGCGACCGAGGAAAAAGGGTGCAAGAGGGTGCTCTGTCAGTAACCTCCGCGCTTAGTGTCACGTATCATTTGTTATTCCGCAGAGGCCGCCTGTCATCCGGATGGAAGTTGAGGGGCCATGAATCAAGCGGAATCGGTAAACACACGTCGTCTCAGCCGGGGAGCTGATTTAACTTCCACGGGAGACGACGGGCCTTGTAGTGAGGGGAGTATTAAAGTGAGGAACACGAATAGATAAGAGGGAAACAGAACAATCGCCGAGTACAATGCGGGGAGGAACTTGCGCGTACTCTGCAAAAGAGAAACATCCTCGGCACCACGCACCGATACTGTCAGCCTGAGGAATTATGACTGATAATGTGTCTATTGGCAGATTGTGTGTGGGTGTGGGTGTGCGTGCGTGCGTGCGTGCGTGCATGCGTGTGTGTGTGTGCACACACTTCTATCTTGTTTTAGGGACGTTTCATATTCAGAGCTAAAGGGGTGATTTTGATTTGCCAATCTTTACAATTATAAAGCGATGTTTGAGGGTCGAGGGGGGGGGGAAAGACAGTGTGGGGTATCTGTAGGAGATGCGTGTGTGTGTGGGTGTGTGTGTGGGTGTGTGTGTGGGTGTGTGGGGGGGGGCTGATTCCAGGGATATCCTGGGATCAGAGAACAACAGATCCTTTGTCAGCCTACAGCAGTCAATGCAATGTTTGCAGGACAGCCAATGTTTCCACCTAGTGTGAGTGTGTATGACTGTAAGAGAGTGTGTGTGTGTGTGTGTGTTTGTGTCTGTGGACAGCAAGCTGTTGTTCCCATGGTTGTGTGTTATTGATTAGTCATCTCTGTGGGCAATAGGAGCCGTTATCAGGCCTGACATGGAGACAGACGGGGGAGGATGATGCATGGGACAGGAAAACTCTTCAGACGCAAAGATAATGGAGCAAAACACACACACACACACACACGCACGCACGCACACGCACGCGCGCACACACAAACACGCACACACACGCTACAAAGATGAACGGTTACACACTGGCACATGCTCCCACAGATTATTGCGCAAACAATGGACCTATTACACAAGTGTGAGCGCCAATGTATTGGCAGCAATAGATTTGTTTTCAGCACCATGGACAGCGCTCTAAGTCTTGAGCAATGCCAGCACACGGCGCATATGGCCACTGATCATCTATTGTGGCGCGCGCCCCCCCCCGCCCCTCCCCACCCCCGGACCATAATTAGTCAATACCCACGGGAGTCGAGTGAGGACGCCCTCGAGAATGACAGTGAGCAGCGGAGGCACAACTGAACGCAAGATGAGGTGAAGAAGTCGATCGACCCAGTTACTCACAACAACCCACCGGCGCATGCACCCAGGATCCTGGTACTCACCTGGGAGAGGGAAAGAGAAGAAGAGGAGAGCGCAAGTTAGTGTCAAGGATTCGCGCCGTACACGCTGTGCTCGCGAGAAAAATCACGCTTTTGCGAGCATTTAAAGGCGGCAAATCACACAAACGCACACGTGGGCGCTAACGAAAATAAACACATTGTTCCGAAATGGAAACCCCGAAAGCTAATGATCAACCGCTTACAGCTTCACTTAATTAAGCAGGGGAAAAAGAAAGAACCGAAAATCTCTCAACTTAATATGTTGAAGCTGTATGTTTTCCGTTATAAGACTCATTTAGCAGCTGGTAAATGTTTGAGATATTGAGTCAATAGTCAAAAGTCCCCCCTTTTTGAAATCATGTGACAACAGCAGAACGCCAGAACGCAATCACACTGAGGATTTTCCCCCAGTGGAAACCGCGTGCCTGCCATCACCCGGGAAAACAACTTTTGAGTCTCGCTTGAAGTCAAGACGGAAGTCAACGTAAGTCGAAACTCTTTCCTCGTATAGCTGCTCACATTTTTACCAGCGCCGAGGCCTGAGTGACCGGCGTGTAAATATCCGCTGTGGAACCCGGCAGTCCACGAGGGACCAACCACGTGCACCCAGGGAAGAGATCGTCGCGGCCGGCGCTCGACAACCCCCCGCTCCCCCACAGGGACGGGTGGACTCAGGTTTGCGGCGGTCAGCCATGATAATATACGGGGGTCAAGCTTCACGTCGTGTCCTCCACTCTCTCTCATGACATGGACAGGGTTAGCCAAGACCACGGACCGGACAGGGAGAAAGTGATCCATGAAGAGGAATTGCCATGGCGACGCTTAAGACGAAAGTGGCGACAGCGTCCGGGTGCGGACATTTTGTGAAAGGCTGGCCACTTCTGTGCTATGGGGTTGAGACTACAAATCCTAGTTAAGGAATTCAAAAAGGCCGGTTAACATGTTAGTTACAGATGTCACAGAGGCAGTTCCTCAAAATGGTTACTCCAGCATCTGATCTTGATTGGTTTAGAATCCCAGTCCTCACAAAAGAACACGGCCACACCGTTCATTGGCTGAATGATGACGTTATGGAAGGTTAAAATCAGTTTCAGGACGGCAGGATCAAACTGGTCAAAATGGCAGCCCGTCAGCAACAGCCCTCAAAACGTCAACATCCTTCGGTTCCTTCTGAATCCAGAACCCTGAGCTAAATACGATGGCATGTACACGCGCGTGTACAACGCATGCCCACGAGAATGTATACATATACATAAATGAATACTGCCTCAAAATGCAGCTCGGACTGACACTGAGCTGACCCTGCTGTCTCCTCTTTGTTAAAGGAGAAAACATAAAGCGCAGAAAAGAAGAAAAAAAAATGAGAGAGAAAAAAAATAAAAAATCCAAATGTTATTATTGTTGAGAAAACAATGAGCTCGGAGAATTACGCAAGCCTTCATTTTAAAATGCCTTTTCGTGAGGGAAACATTATTGGCATAGATAGCGGTCCACATCTAATAATAAATAGATCTGGCAGCGCATGAATACTGGTCTGGTTACATAAGCGCTTGCATGTGCAGGCGCACGTGCCAATTTTTGTTGATGGCTAAATTAGAAAAAATAATTAGTTCTAATGGCGGAGAAGATGGCGCAAGATATTGCATAACCCTGTTTTCCGAGCAGTGCCTGTGTGTGCGTCTGTCAATGTGGAAATGAGGGGGGAGGAAATGACGCGACGTAATGACAGGGAATCATCTGGCCAGTGTTTTCCTCCGCGAGACGCCTCTTGTTTTGCCCTCTTAACTTCTTTGCTTATTTCCCGAACGGCGGTGAGCGGGTTAGACGAAACGTTTTTGAGTGACGGCCGAGGGTCAGAGGCAAAAAAAAAAAAAAAAAGGCAACAGCGACGCTCCGCGGGACAGGACCGGGATTCGGCGGGTCGGGAGCCAAGTCCCATCGGCCAACGGCGTGCGCGGTGTGCGCGGCGTGCACAGTACGGTGGGCGACCCCGTGGCCTCCCCCAGCACGGCCACTGACGGCACAGGCCGCGTGAGTCAAAAGACGTTCGCAGGGGCGGCGAGGTCAAAAGGTCACTCGCCGTTTTTGGGTCTCTTCTTTTTCCTTTCACACGTAATGACACCCAGAGGTATAGAGAATTTAAAGTGAAGTGTCGAGGTTATTGTAGAGAGGTAAATGGCTGCTTTGAAAGTCGTAAAAGTGTGCGCGCGAGCGCGCGTTGGTGTGCGCACATCCCTGTGAGTGTATTGATCTTCCTTTCCACCTGTTTTTCTCATCTTTACTCCGCTGGCATACCTGTATTTTAGATTTGTTTGTGGACATTTTCTCAGTATTCACTCTGATGGAAAATGCAATCTTGTCCTGTCCCCCTTGCTTTCGTGCTTTTTCTCTCCTCCCCCGCCCCCCCTTCTCTTTTTTTTTTTCTCTTCTGACCAATAGAAATTCTGTTAGTGCGCTTCAACGGGATGAGAGATGAAAATGATTTTGCGGAGAGGAAAGAAAGATGGCATTGCAAGGGAAGTTAGTGGGTGATAGAATATAAAAAAGAAAAAAAAACAAGAACGAAAAAGGGCAGAGGATAGAAAATCAATGGGAGATGAAATATATCAGAAGTCCTGGAGCAAGGTCAACAGGATATGATCTCTCACGACACACAGTTGTGCCTCACTGAGCCGGAGGGAGGAGAGGGAAGAGGGAGGCAAAGGGGGGGAGGATGGGGGAAAAGATGGAGCCACAAAAAAAAAAAAAAAAAAAAACAGGGAGAGGGGAAAAGGAGGAGGAGGAGGGGGAGGGGGGGGCGAAACAAACATCCAACTTTTCTTCTGAAAAGCCACCGTCCATTTGTCCAAAAAAAAAAAAAAAAAAAAAACAGCATCCCACTCCTCCATAGGGCCGAAAGGACTCGTACCACAGGCGGCGGGCATGCAGTTCGCTGATGTTGGCACATTAGCGTCGGGGGAAGGAAGCGCCGACGTCAATCTTCCTTCGGTCCGCCCCCTCTTCCCCCCCTAACCGATTCAGCCGCTAAGTAGCTAAAGGGCCCGGATCAGCGGGGCTGCGTCTCCACCCAGGGGCCCCGAGACCCGCTTCCACATGCGCACCACCATTAGAGCCTCCCGCAGAGAACAGGGGCCAGGCAACATCTGTCCGCGGCTACCTCCGTGCAAACACTCGGCCAATTAAAGAGCCGTTAGTGCCCGGGCTCGGCGGGTGGCGCGCAAGTCGGTCCTGCCTGAGCGTATTTAGGCCTATTCCCTGGATTAATGGGATATTTCCTCTGGTGCACAAACCCCGGGATTTTGTTCCTCGACACCGGCATTCACAGAGGAAACCAAAATAAAACGCAACTCATGTCTATATTTCCGCGTGACCTTTGACTCGCCTCTCCACCCCGCTCGGCCCCCCCCCCCCCCACACTCTCGCCCACACGCCCCCCCGAGACCCCCCCCCCCCCCCCGTCTACATCATACAATTTTAATTCATAATAGGGACAGAAGTAGGTCATTTGACAAACATGTCACATCTGCTCCAATCAGGGCTACACCTCCTTTCAGCATCAACGTTTCCTCCCTTCGCTCGACGCCCGAAACAGCGGCGCCACACCTGGGAAACAAAGGGCAGCTCGTAAATTGGCCGCGACGCGCCGTCAGCGCCTGGCGGTCCGGACCGTTACAGACGCAGCCGTCGCGGCGTCGGTTTTAGAAAAATGAATCATGGACACAGTGGCGGCTGCCGCGCCACCTCAATTATTGCGGGATGTTGTGCAATTATGCGACACGAGTCATCACAAAGCATCCACGATCATAACAACCTGGCACGGTATCATTCAATCAGACCAACAAAAGCCGCCCATATTCCATTGGAACGGAGAACATTAGAGATTCACTTCACACACGTCCTGCGGGCTGAAATCTGCTCATTTCCGCACGTGCACGACGGCGTTTGTGCGCATCAGCAAATATTATTTCGGGTTGGTTTACACCGCTTGAATCCTTGGCTAACTGCACGGGCACAATTCCCCTTGCACACAAGCACCAACTTCCCTGCATTTGCTTTGTGGTCATGCCACCCAGCTTACCAGTTTGCCATATGCTTGTGCTATATGCTTTTGGTACACTTGGATCTCAGCATGGATCCAATTTTGGCAGGAAATGCACAAATATTGCAGATATAAATGTGGTGGGGGGAGAAAAAAAAAAAAAAAAAAAAAGCCACGGTATACCATCGTGTGTTTGGCAGGGACAAAAACGCCCGAGGGGAAACAGTGAGAGTAGTAAGTGAAACAAAGGGGCCAGATGAGGAGCGCGCCGTCTCGGAGTGACCCAGGTGTCAGCTGGACCCCCGTGGCGTCCTCTGTCCCTCATCACTGACCCTGGGGAGCAGAGCGTCTGCTGTACCCAGAGTGCCCTGCACGACAGTCTGTCTGAGTGTCTGTCCACCAACTGGCAGAGCAATTCCCCACCTCAATCACAGATAGGCACACACGCACAGGCACTGGTGTAGACCCTTACGAACACGCGCGCGCACACACACACACCAGCGTGCACACGCGGACGCCTCCGCACACACATGACCTCAGCCAGGGGCATACATGTTTTCATGGTCCTTGGTCAATTTGAGTGCCGAGGCTGATGCTAAAAAGTGGGGGCCTCTTTTTTGAACCGCTCACTTTGACTGTCCGTTACGACATATTTCCTATTTGTCATCCAAAAGACACGTGGACTTGTTCAACCATGAACAGGTATGCATTCTCCTCACCCTCAACGACACCCCCCCCACCGAATTCATGCTCTAAATTCGTCTGCATCATGCTGGCAATTGGCCGCGGCGCAGCAAAAGGAGATCTGGGGTACCGTGAAACCAGCACACCAGTGCCACCGCCACGACACAACCGGCGATGTGTTACTGATATGCAAATGCGAACTGTTTCTTTGAAACAAATTGAACGTTTTTTTTTTTTAATTTTCCACATTAGATTCCCATGACCAATTCATTATGTAAACTGCGGAGAGGAAACACCCTCTGGGTCGTCACTCATGCAAGTCTAAATATTGCCCATTAAAATATTTATCATTCCGTGAAACAGAGTGAATTTGGTGTATCATACGGTGTAATATATTGGTGCGCAGTGCTGGCAAGTCATGTATTTCTGCCCGAAGTTCCCCCGTGGAGAGATAGAGCCTGTAGCCGTTGAGCTTTGAACGCCCCCACCGCCGGAGACGCCACGCCGGCTTTCTCAAATCCCCCATGTCCGACAGAAGTCACTCGCTCCGTTTCCACACCGCTCACTGCCATTCGTTTCGAAAACCATAGCCCCACACGCCGCAGTGAGGGGGGCATTGGATGCCGTGTTTTAAATCGCCAAAGGGGTTATCGGCGCCCGTGTCTGCTTCACAGTGAAGGAACTTGTGAAATCCGCTGTGAAAGCGTCGTCCGACTGGAGGAAGCCGACAACCAGCAGAGAGGCAGGAGCGGGATTTTCAGCAGTCGGATCGTGTAGCAGATTTTACAATGACCGTATCGCATATTCGTCAGTAGTAATAAAAATCAAATCAAATCAAAGTCCCACAAAAAGAACATTACTAGTCGGGATAAGGGAGTCTCGCCGCATTAAATGTTCTCTCCAAACATAAAGGGAATGCAAAATATAGGGACGGCAAGTTCAATTGCGCTACGTCACGGTGTGCCCGTGTGCTGGTTTGGGAACCGACAGTTATTGCCCACACGAAACAAAAGAGCCCGTTCCACGCAGACTCCAAACATCACTCCTGCAAACTGCAGGACAGGATGAGACCGGATGGGACAAGGGGTGGACGGGGTGGGAGAGGAGAGGAGAGGAGAGGAGGTACGCTCAGACAACCTCTGTCTCTTCCAATTATGGTTACAAGTAGAATATTTATCCATGCCTCAGCGCCCAACGAGAAAACACTGGAAACACTATTCCCTCCCCCCTCTCATTCTCCCTCTCTGACTCTCTCTCTCTCTCTCTCTCTCTCTCTCTCTCTCCCCGTCACGCGCTCGCTTTGATTCGTGCAGGCTTGCCAGCGAGTGACGCAAAACTAAAATAGAACTGCCCACTTAAGTAAAACCAAGCAAACAATATAGTCTTGGACGCCCCAATGTGTCCCCGAGTAAATTGAGCTGCAAGAGCTTCGGAAAGGCACAATTAAGTGTCCCGTTTCATGAAATCGTTCTCATCCACAGCCTCCTATGGGGAAAAAAAACAAAACAAAAACAACGACAAAACAAAACAATTACAGCCTCCCTTGTTGACAGGAACCGGAAATATAAATGCTAATGAGCACAATCAACAGCACTTGAACCGTCCGCACGCTTCTTCACGTGGCTGCTTCGGCGGGGGAGGGAATCCTGCTCTATTGCTGCACCGATGGTTCGCTGCACATTAAAGATGAAAGGACATGTTGTTGCGTACGCACCCAAGATCTTTTTTACGATGAATTATTCTGTTTATCATTCAAATGATTCACTTTACTTGATCTGTGAAATGTCCAAAATAAAGAAATAAATTGCTTCCTTTGCCTTTCAGCAGGGAAGAAAGATGATTTCACATTTGACAGGTTTGCGGCTTTCATCCCCGTAATTTTTTTTTTTGCAGGAGCTGGGCGTCTCCATTGGTAATGCGACGCACTCGGTTCTTCTCTGAGATGCGACACATTCCAAGTGGGTCGCAATGTCAACCCGTAATGTTCTTTTCCCAGCGACTGTATGTCGTGCAGTCCTCTTCAGATATGGCGTACAAGTGCAGCTCTCGGGCCGGCGTAGCCCTTTTAGCGCTGCATTCAGGATCGTCACTGCTGGTGTGCAGAATCAGGCACATTTCGTTTTCGCCAGAAAGGTAACGCACCTCCATCTGTCTGCTGAAGAGAAATGCCGATCAAAGAATGTATACAAGGCTTTGCGGTTTGTCTATGAAATATGAATATTTCAAAAATATGAATTCACTTTCGTAAAATCAAATAAATGTCCCATCATGACAGGATTCTCATTAACTTCACAACTTCACGACGCCTCACCTTTTCCCCCCCTTAAAGTGGCCTTCACGCACAGCTGTATAAACCTCACTGAACTGCCCAACCGGTTGAAAAGGCGGCATTTCGGAAAAAAATGGCGCACATCCCACCGGTGCGGCGCCGTCGACGTCGCAGCTCTCGCTGTGCTGTCAAAGACCAGCGTGTACAGATTCGTCCGAGCGAGGCCGACCGTCGAAGCAGTTGCCTCTGGGCTGGAATGGCAGCCATGCCAGGCCTTCACTACGAGCCAGCCCACCGCACACCTTTAGACTAAAACCGGGATGTTATAGGATAACCTGGTTAAAATGCACGCAACAACACAGTCCTCAACAATCAAACCTCTCACCTGCCCTTGCCTCTTTTATTTTTTTTAAGTAGAGACGAGCCCAGGCGACACAGGGAGGTGGATAGGGGGAGGGGGAGCTGCCTGTTTTCGTCCTATTTGCAGCGGTTGCCAGACTCTATAAAATCCCCCTCTAGTTGTGGGGAATATGTCGCCCACCCACTGACAGCCTCCTCGGCTCGACACACTCGTGCGTTTGCCGGTGGGAGATAGTGGAAGGCGATAGGCGAAGCCAGCTGCGTTAATCCTGTTACACAGCGACGCGCAGGCCACAACTTCAACCCAGAGAACACAAACGTGCATGAATCAAGCGGCGACGTCTCAAATGGTGCCGCAGGTTCCTGGGTTTTAAAAGCCAATCGGACTTCCGTCACCTGTTTATGCCTCGTACTTTTACCGTACACAGCGAGATTAGTCGTCATGTCACGAAGTTGGCAAAAAAACATAAACAGAGGGGTGTTTTGAGCCCACATGCATATGTATCAGTGAGATTGACCGAGTTTGATGCCGATGCATCAATCTCTTCAAAGTGCGTCGGCCGTATTCATAAAGAATGCCAATTAGAATTCAGCCAGTCCTCCCTGAACCCGTGATGTATTCAACCCTCTCAAAATGGGCTGCAAGATAGACATTAATATTCGCCAAGCACATGGTTTTATATCGAAAAAGAATGGGGCCTATTTAGAAAAGCAAGTGAGTTGGAAAGAAAAAATAATGGGGAGAAAGTGACCATCCACATAGGAGGAATTTCAATTACCCTCCTTTGGTGTCTCAACTCAGACGGCGGCACCGCACACACGGACTGGATGTGGAAACCCGGAAACTGATAGATTCCGCGGCAAAAAGGATCCCCGCACAGGAGGCTTAAAATGTCTGCCGCAAAGAGTGTCATAAAAGATTAAACACGGTTTAAATGAGCTCACGAACCCACAACTCGCATAATTACATTCGATCCCAAATCCACAATTTAAATACTGAGAGGCATCATAAGCGGATGTTAAATTCAGCTTTGAGAACTATTTGCTCAAGTTTTTTTTTTACAGACTGAAGTTGCCATGTGAACAACCTAAGTGCAGGCCACTGTACGCGTTAGTCAACGAGGCCCGCTTCGTGATTACTGTCATTATCTGCCTGCTTACACACTTGATTCCTTCCACTCCCATTTAATGCTGCAAAACACACAGCAGGCACAGGCCAACAGCCTCTCCATCCCATGTATTATAAATATATGTGTAGTGTGCGACCCGCGCGCAAAGTGCCTCTCGGGGTTGTTTACAGTAGCAGCAACAGACTGAGGACGGAGCACGTGATTAGGGAACAGGAGAACGGTCCGACTTTTAGCTCACAAAAGGGAAGTGCACTTGAAAATATGTTTCCATTAGTCACATAGCAACAGCGCTGCCGGGGGGTTTTTTCGCAAAAGCATTAAAAAAAAAGGGGGATATTGTTGAGAAGAAAAAAAAAAAAAAAAAAGGTCAACCTACTTTGCCTTTCGACTGGAATGGCGTCCATCCTTTGCTTTCATAACTGTCCTGGCTTTAAATCAGAATCCTTTACGTTTTAAAGGATTCGGTGGAGGCTCTTATCGGGGGCCAACGGCTCAATCGGTTGCTTCATCTCAGGACGCGCCGCGCCACGCAAGTGAAAATGACTTCTCGGCCCCTTAAACCAGCGGCGGAGGTGCGCGGTGTCGGCTCCATGTTAACATGCAAGGCCCCCCCCCATCCAGTCGACATTAACATGCAGGGCCCGCAGCCGCTAGGTGGGCCCAGGCAGAGCCCAGGGCAGGTGGCAGATAGTCATTGTGCATTCTCCTAAATCATTCATGTAGCAGGGCGGAGGGGATCGAGTGTGTGCGCGTGTGTGTGTGCGTGTGTGTGTGCGCATCAGAAGAGAGAGGCCAGGCTTTTATTGACGTGATAAGAATAGAGCAGGTGAGCGAGTGCACTGGACGATTGGCTAATCCATAGCGTAGCCTTTGTGGGATCCCACCAGTGGATAAAGTTCATTTGTGTATTACTTTTTTTTTTTTTTTTTCCGGTCCGGGTGTCTTGGATGGGGAAGAGAAAAAGACGAGAGAGAGAGAGAGAGAGAGAGAGAGAGAGAGAGAGAAAAGGTAGAAAACGAATAAAGGAGGAGAGCGAGCCGAGTGTGAAGTGGGGGGAGGGGGTTGGAAAGGAGTCGGGTTGGACGGGATTAGGAAAACGAGAGGAAAAAGGGGGAGGGTGAAGTGGAGGTGCCTAGGAAGGGGAAGGCCAGGCAGGAGAGATTTTGTACGTGAATTAGTATGCATGACTGGTAGCGCACAGTGACCTTGAGCACGGCGCTGACATGCCAGAGACGCCAAACTGAAACCAACACTAAGGCCGCAAATGATTACCTTTTCATTATGGAAATTAGCCCTTCCTTCCCATTCCTCCCACTCCGTCTCTGCGCCGGATCCCCGCGCACATTCTTTTCCCATTCCGAGCATCTCCCTGGCCCGCTCCGCCGTAACCGGAGAAAGAGCGGTGTTGACTGGGAAAAGCAATTACCTGTCATTTACCTGTCTCCCTCCCCCTCTGATAATGAATTTCAAGTGAAAGGTGAAATAATTATCTTTTCTCTGGCGCAAAAAATAAAAAATAAATCAAAGCAATGGGCAGGGACAGCCCTGTCACAATATGCGGCATGCCATATGGGATTAAAGGAATCTCTGCAACACGTACGCCTACGTACAGTGCACACGCTGACACACACAGACACAGTACAAAGCTGTTCTTTGAACCACATTTGCGCGCGGCGCACCTCAGCCGCAGCCGAGGCGGTGACAGCAAGTCGTCTTTGTGCAACCTGAGGGCCCGTGTGATCGGAAAGTTTAGCTTTAGATCCGGCGGCGCACTCATCAGGAAGCGGAGAGCCTGCTCGAGAAGTTGAACGCGGCAAAGGGAAGGGGCTGGGAAACAAGTGCAGCAGGTGGACACGCTGCAACCGACTCAATACCGACTATAAACCCCCCCCCCCCCTTCCGGCTCAGGTCAGTGATGGATTTATTTATACGGTTGTATGCTTCTATTATAGGCATTTACTGCACTCCGTACGAATACAAATAACCCACAGTACAGGTTTAGTGCGTGGTACGAGTGTTTGGCAACAGCCAAATAACATTTTCACAAGCATGATTAGATGTTTCTATTTTCCCCTGGTAGATGTTTTCCACTCTACCAGGTATTTGAGCTCACTGGAAACACATGCATGCTTTGAACAGAGGCACATGCGCAGTTTTTATTTCTACATGGATTGCAGCTGAAAGACTAAATCCATTATTGTGTCACACAATAAGCAGGTGCCGGGGATAATATTTATAGACGAGAACGCCCCACTATAAACTCCCTTTGCCGCAGATATGCCTGTTTTCACACACTCATTCTGGCTCAGGATGTTTTTATTTTTTTTTATTTTTTTTTTACTGTGAATCATACTGAACTGCACCCGTGTAGTTCGGATATAAAAATGTAGAGCTGAAATTGAGTGTAATGCGTCCCCTTTCAAAAGGAGAAAGATCTCTTTAACCACCACACCATTACCAGACATTTTGAGACTGCTTCGATTGTGAAAGAAGAAAAGCAAACTGGGGGGGGGGGGGGGGGGAAGGAGAAAGGTGGGAAACCACAGTTATCATTCGGCATGCAGCCGTTTGTTGGTGCAAACAGAGGTTTCGCGGGGGAATAAATGGGGATGGTTTAACTTTCCATTTGGGAAAACATAGCAGGCCAACACACATAAAAAAAAAAAAAACAAGAGGAGACTCTGGGAATATAAAAAGTCAAACTATTGTATGCTCTAGTGGATTTGTGATATACGGAAAAATGGTTTGCCATCCAACCACAAGCGAACAAATATGTTTGGGTATAAATCTTCAAATAGCCCCCTTTTTCGTCTTACTGCTTCTACTTAGTCATTTTAGTTACTTTTCTGATAAAGAATTGGCTTCTTATCTTTGAGACAGGGAGAGATGGTTAAAAAATAGACGATAGAAGGAGACGGAGGCAGTGTGGATAAAAAAAATATAAAATTGATCGTTTTTGCAGGAGAATTTACCCATATTCTTCAACAACCTGGTCGTTGGTTTCCAGCAAGTCAAACATATGGCCAGGTGTCAAGTTGTGCCGCAGAATAGAACAACATATACTTCATAATAATATTCTCCGCTGCGCTGGTGTTGACAAGTTTCTTTCTCTGGCCCACGCGCTCTTTTCCGCCCTTCCTCGTCGGCCAGCGTGTTGCAGGGGCACGCGGTTGGACGGCTGTCGCGTGCGCTTCCGCAGCAGGAAGTTGCTCGGCGAGAAGGGTGAAGTGAGCGCGGAGGAGGAGGAGGAGGAGACGCAGAGGAAGCAGAGGAAGCAGCAGGGAAACAAAGAAACGGGAGGTGGGAAGTGGGTAACTGTAAGGAATGGATCGTTGCGGCGGGTTCCCCCCATGTGGCACCTTCAGGGAAAGAGCTTTTGGCAGCAGGCCAAGGAGTTCAAGGAGCAACGCAGGGCAGCAAAGTAGAGGAAGATTATCATTTGATTTTTATTTTTTTTTCCCCCCCACAGGTTTTTTTTCTGTGGCACATTTGCAAAAAAAAAAAAAAAATGTAATCTTTTTGCCTACTCTCAATAATCCTGTCCAAGACAGCTATGCGGAGCAGATGATGTTTAAATATGCCTTAATCCACACTTCCAGTGTGCTTGTGTGTTCGTGTTAGGGCGCAGATTTCCATGGGTGCCAACGTGAACGTGAAAGTTTGTGCGGCATACTTTTGCCACACAAACTTTCCAGAGCCTGATGCCTTAGTCATTATCCAATCCCTGGGAACAAGTACACTGCGGAGTAAAAGCGCACCCCGGAGAGCGTCGCACATTTATCTGTGCGTAACAGGCTTCTTTAGAATAGGCGTGTACACGTACAGACACACGTACACACACACATGCAGACACACGTACAGACACACGTGCAGACACACACACACACACACAGCGAGAGAGAGAGTGAGATTGAGAGAGACAGCAGGTAATGGGTAGTGTTTGTATTTCATATCATTTCCAAATTCACATATTACAATTAGGGCAACATTGAATTGAATTGAATTGAATTGAATTGAATTGAATTGAATTGAAATTGAATTGAATTGAAATTGAATTGAAATTGAATTGAATTTAATTGAATTGTTATCCAATCCCTGGGAACAAAAAAAGTAAAAGCGCACCCCGGAGAGCGTCGCACATTTATCTGTGCGTAACAGGCTTCTTTAGAATAGGCGTGTACACGTACAGACACACGTACACACACACATGCAGACACACGTACAGACACACGTGCAGACACACACACACACACACAGCGAGAGAGAGAGTGAGATTGAGAGAGACAGCAGGTAATGGGTAGTGTTTGTATTTCATATCATTTCCAAATTCACATATTACAATTAGGGCAACATTGAATTGAATTGAATTGAATTGAATTGAATTGAATTGAATTGAAATTGAATTGAATTGAAATTGAATTGAAATTGAATTGAATTTAATTGAATTGAAAGTCCTTTATTGTCCCGCAAGGGGAAATTCGGGCGTTACAGTAGCAATACAGTCAAAGTAGGAAGAATTACAAAGGTCAGAAAGTAAACAACATGTGTGTTACAGAATAATAATATGGGTTGGCAAATATTAAATTTACTTTTTTTTCGTTAATTATTGGTAGTACTTGAGCTCAGTCCTGCTGAAAACCACGTTTCTTACCGGCGAGCATTTGATTTTGCCGCCTCGCTAATGCCCCGGTGCAAGACTCCCACCTACTCGTGAAAAAGAAACGGGGATTCTTTCATTTCAAATCCAAGCCCTCTCGCTCCCCGCACATTCTGTTTCACTCACGTTCCATTCCTCCACCGGCAAAAGTTGATATTGTCTAAACGCTCATTAATGCTAATGTCTGAAGGCTGCCACAGGCCTCGTTTGCATACAGCAGCACACTCAGCCAGCGAAACAGCGTGACACGCTGACCCGAGTCAGGTTGCCAGGGGAACACCCCCTCAACACCCCATTCCCTTGCACAAAGACACGCGCGCACACACACACACACACACACACATGGAGAAGTGCAACTGCGCACACTTCAGCCTCACTACAACCGCGGCGGTCAGTTCTGGTGATTTGCACTGATCTCCGGCGAAGGTTTTTCCACAACCTGATGCCGCGGGCAGATCTGACGCTTTATCCGGCGTATCGCTGGCCCTCCACTACCCTCACATCCCATGGCGCAGGTTGTTGTGTGATCCAACGGGCGCCAAATCACAGCGATAATGGGCTGCTTTTGTGTCCATCACGGCCACTTAGCTCTGCTTTTGAAATGGAAATAGTCGCCGACGACAACGGCATCACTTCCCCTTTGGTTCCTTTCGCAACGGAATGACAGATAACTTTGTTAGGCCCCTCTTCCCCTAGCTGCCGCCTAAGTAAAGACACATTTCCCCCTTTCAAAAGCACCACTATTCTTTTCCTAGTGGCATAGACGGGCAAACACGGCAAAACAAAGCAAAAAAAAAAAAACGCATCCACATTCGCAGCAAAGTCAGAGAGAGGAGTTTGTGACAAACAATGATACATGAAAGCCTGGACGGGCGGGCGGCATTGTTTAGAAGTACGTGCAGAGGTTTTTTCCCGGACAGAACAATAGCTGACAGGGATGGATGTTGTGGGTTCTGGCTGCTTAAGGATTGTGTGAATGGGTCCTCTCAGCGCGCGATAAGCCAATAAGAGCTTTTTTTTTTTTCTTTCCTTGGACAGCGCATTTGGGCTGTCAGGATGCAACTTTCAAGAACCCTCTTCGAGCCGCGGCGCCTATGCACGGTATATCAAAACTGACACTTGCACAAATTTGCAGAGAAAATAAAGAGACGGGGTGAAAGAGTGCCGAGATGGAATGAGAGAGGGGGCGAGGAAAGGGAAAAAAAAAGAAAAAAGGGAGGGGAGGAGTCAAATGGCTGGTTTAACCGCCACAACAACGGCAGCTTCTGGGTTTTACTCATTTTCGCAACATAATACAAACAACGGCCCCTTTGCATCATCTATATCAAATATGATATTTCTCCTTGACATTATCGGAGCCTCATGTCCACCCATTCGTATTTACTTAAAGCAAAAATCAAATTTAATGATCAGCTCACCACTGAGACATATTTACCTTACTTGAAACTTGCAGATTCCAGTTGAGATCGATCCAATAATATGTTGGTTTTTTTTCGTATTCTCTCTATGAAATTGTGCTAATAGTTTTAGGGGGGGAAATAATTTAACAGGTTACATTTTGGACGTCTGGCTGAGACTTCAGAAGCTGGATTTACTAATTAATTCTGATTAGAGCAAATTAGAACGGGCTTAATTACACATGCCTCAACGGGCGGTCCTTAAATTCCCTTGTCAGACTGATAATAAAAGAGGTGGACATTTATATAAATATCCATTTGGAGGCTCATCGTAGAGTTGAGGAATGTCTGTGCTTTGCAAACCATGGTTTCGCCCCAGCATCCCATTCCTCTAAACTACCACTCTAAGATCTACGCAGTGTAGGCACCTGCTTGTGCGCAGATCACACGTAATCAAATTCACGTATTTCAACAAAGGCCGGTCGACGACTCGAGCGGCAGTGGACTCGGTGAATTTTTTTGACCCATTACTTCCAAAACGCACCATTATCGGGTGGAGAAGTTAAGAGAGCAAAGAGTCACAACAAGGGATACTAATAGAGATGGGAGATCCAAATTATGCCTTTTTGCAGTCCCCTCACATATCAGCTATTTAAGCAATAGGCTAGACTGAGATTATACCGATAATTATATACCCAGATATGCTTTCGTTCGAAAACTCCAGAAATAAAGGCAAAACGCACGTTTAGAGCCACAACAAAGGGCACCAGGTTTGCAGAAGTGCAGGGGTCAGGTGCAGGCCATGTGACTTCATTCCTCTTTGCAACTGTGCGTGCCCGTAAGGCCTTCTCCGAGTCCTGTCAGCCAAGATTAATCAACTCATTTGGCAAAACCTCTTTAGAGAGGAATCCAAAGTTAGACTTCAGCCCCTGCGAAGATGAGAAAGACAGCAGAGTAAAATAGCGTCTCTCTCCTTTTTTTTTTTTTTTTTTTTTTTTTTTTTTAATTGCAGTTTTAAACTTTTAAATGGACATTAAAATCCATTAGAAAACTGTTTTCCTTTGCTGCTAAATCTGGACTGAGATGTTGAAGGACGCTTTAATTTAGTTATCTGATTAGGCTCCAGGGAATGCACATAGTTACAATTACACTGTTATAGAAGATATCGCTCGAGGCATTATGACTCTGTTTCAGCATGTTTTTTGTTTTTTTTTCCTTTTGCCACCATCCATTTATTTGCTGCACGTCTCATTCTGGACCGCAGAAGACGCGCTTTTTCCATTATTCTACCACTATTTCATGTTTATGAGTTTTCTTTCATTAGAGTGGCTTTTTAATTACTGTTCCCTTTCTCTTTATGGCTCCCTTTTCTTTTTTTTCTCAAAGTACTTCTTTGATAGTTTTATAAGTTGCACCAGTGGCTGCTACGCAGATTAATAGGAGAGTAATGTCATTAAAATGGTAATGTGTGGACTTGGGCAAGATGCTGAAAACAATAATACTCCACTTGATTAATGACACTCTATAGCCTGAGCCTGCACAATGGATATACAGGTGTGCACACACACACACACACACACAGACACACACACACACACACACACACACACACACACACACACACACACACACACACACACACACACACACACACACACACACACA